>JABSTQ010008087.1:0-10000 GCA_013358835.2 Ixodes persulcatus | reverse complement strand
CGCCCCGCAGCCGTCGTTGTAGCCGCAGCCGGGGCTGCTGATCTGGCGGCGTAGCTAGGGCCGGTAGAGGGTCCTCGGCTGCCCACTGCGTTGCCGTAGTCCCCGAAACCACGTGGCTCATCGAGGAGGTTGAGAGAACCTCCGGCAACGGTTGGCGTGGTAGCGGGACATGTCGAAGGTTCAAAAAGAACGAAAAAAAGAATGAACGGTTGTCTTCGGGAAAGGCTTCTACAATAAAGCGTCGGTACGTTGGGCGCGGCAATAGACTAGCTAAATTTGCGAGCACACTATCGGTGTATATCGCACAGAACTACGCGCACAATCTGTATGTGCGGAAACTAGTTCTCGCCAAAGCCTATTTCAACGTGCATCTTGTAAGTCTTCGTCTTCGTCTTCGTTAGGGCGAAGCGCTCCATCGTCGATTACAAAACCGAGCAGGTTAATCTTGGATGTTGCCAGTTGCATTTTTCCTGGGTGAACTGTCAAACCAGCATTCTGCATGCGCTCGAGTACTGTCCGAAGGTGCACAAGATGTTCTTCGAACGAGCGTGAGAAGACTTCTACGTCATCCATATACGCCATGGCGTAGTTGTGCCGTGCATCTCCGAGCACGATGTCCATAAGACGTTGGAATGTGGCAGGAGAGTTGCTCAAGCCAAAAGGCATGCGCACAAACTCGTACAATCCTCTGTAGCATGTGAATGCTGTTTTCTCGATGTCAGCGGGTTCGACTTCTACCTGGAGGAAACCGCGACTGCAGTCAAGAGTCGTGAAAAAGCTCGCGTTTCCCAAGTTGTACATAATCGACTCAATCGAAGGGTACGGGTAAGAGTCACGAACGGTTACCGCATTCAGGCGTCGATAGTCGACGCAAAGCCGAGCCGTTCCATCCTTCTTGGGGGCAAGGACGATCGGGAAGGCCCAAGGGCTCTGTGACTCACGTACTGCACCCGTGTCGATCATCTCTTGGAGCGCCTTGTCCAGCAGGGCTCGCTTGTGGACGCTGATTGGTCGAGGGTTACAGCGTAGAGGCCGTGTATTCCAGGTGTCAATTGAATGCTTTAGGACACCGGTTCTACCGGGATTCTCCGTGAACATCGGCGAAAACTCCTCCAAGAGTCTTTGCAGACGCCGCTTTTGCTGGTCCGTACCAGGACACTTCTGCAAAGAATCGCTTACCGCACATGGGAGTCGCAAAGCAGGCGTTCTAACGCCAACGTTATTGACACTGACGATGCAATCCTCTCGTCTGGTAAACGGGATCAGTTTCGCGTCACTACCTAACCGGTAGCCTTTGTTCGGAAAGTCGAGAACCAGGTTCTCCCCAAAAATGAAATCTCGCCCCAAAATGATCGGTACCGTGAGACCAGGTAAGCAAACTAAACGCTGGCGGCGTTTTTTCTCGTTGAACCCGATCTGTAACCTCACGGCTTGACTCGCGAGCATTTCTGGTCCTGACGCTAGCTGTAAGCGCACGTTAGTCTCGAGCATGTTAGCTTTCTGCTCTTTGCACCGTTCAATCAGGTAGTCCCCAATAAGCGACAGACTCGCACCGGTATCGATCAGCGCTGCCACAGCTACTCCGAGCACTGTAACTGTCATACGAGGCTCAATTAGCTCAAGGTCAGGCTGAATTCGACATACCGATGGAAGTTTTGCCGAGTTGTCCATGGTCACCGCGGCCGGCAGGCGTTCAGGGGTCAACGCCACCGGCCGTACTCGTTTCCCGAGGCTGCAAGGCGGTTGCGCAGCAAGTCGGGGCAGTCACGCCGGAAGTGGCCATGGCGACCACAGTCGAAGCACCGCACCGAGTTGCGCCGGTCAGGGCCGTGCGTCGGGCTTGCTTGCGCTTGTCGTTGCGGCCCTTCTTGCTCTCCCTCGCTGGACCAGCGATCGGCGCCCCGGTTGGCATTGCGGGGGAAGGACCTTAAACGGCTTTCACCCTGCCGTAGTCTCGATCCAGCCGGCCGGGCACGTAGCCAGGGGTCCGAACCATCGAGTGGTCTCCCGCGCTCTCATTGCCCGAAGGCGTAAGAGTCCAGCGCACGGGAGGGACAGACCGCGCCATCCAGGGTTTGGCGCTGAGTCGGACTTCTTCTGGGCCCGGGAGCTCGCCAGGCACAGGACGGCTCGAGAGCTTCTTCAGGCGGTGGCGGGGGCCGATACTGCAGCTCGGCCAGGAGCGTCTCTTGTATGCTGTGAGCGTCCCGGGCCAGGTGCTCCAGGGTGGAAAACGTGCGGCCATGCAGGTAGGGCCGGAATCTTGGGTGGCTCTGCTGCATCACCCGAGCAACCCTGTCCGACTCCGACGTCGTTGGGCAGGCTCTGTCATAGAGCTCCTGCATCACCCGTACATATTCGACGAGGGTCTCGTCCGGGTGCTGGGTCCGGCGCTCCAGTTCTCGCTGGACTCGAGACTGGTACCCAGGTGGAAGAAATTCATCTTGAAACTTCCGCCGGAAGTCTTCCCAGGTGAGGAAGGGGGCCACGATGCGCCACCAGCGCGCGGCGCTCGCCTGGAACGCCACGGGCAGAACCCGCGCGAGGACGTACTCGTCCGAGGCTCCCGTGGCGAGCTTATAGGCCGCCAACTCGGCCAGGAAGTCGGCCACGGACCTCCGGTCGTCGTAGCCCGTGTACAACGGGACCGGCACCTGTGGCCGTGGACCTTGCCCTTGGGGTCCGTGGTCAGCGAGGACCAGGCGTTGCGCGACCGTGTCGCAGAGGTTGGCCACCCGAGCCATCAGGTCCAGGGACGTCGGGTCAAGCCCCTCTCCGGTCTCGCCTTGCTCTGCGGCGGCTCTTTGGCGAGTCTGCATCGCAGAAGCAACCACAGAAAAACAACCCAACACAAAAACAGAACAAAACGGAACACAAAAAGAACGGAAAAACACTTAATATACTACAGTATGCACAATATACACAATGCCCAAGCCGCGATGGCAAAGATGGCGTCCGGTGGCCGAAGCCTAGTCGAACGGCCGCGTAGGCCTATCGGGGATGGAAAAAGCAAGAAAATCCAGGCTAACACGCCTACAACGGGCTAAAAGCCTGCGGTCCAACCCGCGGGGGAGCAGTAGGCCTCACGTGGAGCGCCAAATAATGTAGGGTTCGGTGCTACTGCTCACCCGCAAGAAGGACCAACAAGGCAGATCTCAGAAAAACACACCTTTACTTTCTGGTGGCAGCCAACCGACTGCAAGCCCCGAGCCTGGAGCGTGGCTCGCGCGCACGTTGTGCGCCGGGCGCCGAGCACGAGTTCTTTTTCCGCGCCGTTGGCCTCAAACCCCACAATATATATATATATATATATATATATATATATATATATATATATATATATATATATATATGTATATATATGTTAGTGGCTCCATCTTCCCGACGCGTACAAAAGCATTGCCTCTGCCCAGCCAAGCTCTGCTACCGTGATGAGGTGATTCGATCAGGATGTGCGGGCCGTCTGCGTTTCGCCGTAGGACCGCTCTTAGCGCTGACGTTGCGGTTTTGTGGTCAAATTCACTGCCTCTAGCGGCGCTGCGCCACGGTTCGCCAGGTTTCGTTTCATATGATTTACCACAATCTGTCGACCACGACTTTTTCTTCCACCGCTACGTTGTCCAGTATTGATCGCAGCAAATCAACGTGCAGAATTGAGTTGGTTTCAGCGGCTTACAATAACAACCTCGATGCCTCACACCACCTGGTGTCTCAAACACATCTCAGGTATTCAAAAGGGAATGCGAATATACAAACGCTCAGACACAGAAGAGAAAATGAAAGAGGGACTCGACTTTAGAATGACTGTTCACAGAACCTATACACACAGGATAAGTCCGTCCGAGGTTGAACATACCTCTGAAGCCGGGAATGGGCACAAAAAGAAAGACCCAACACTGAAAACCAGACGGACTGCGTATTCCCCGCAACGCTGTGAATGGCCTGCGATTTCTGCCGCTCTGCTAACCACGCCGCGATTCGGTGCGGCTGGGTCCGAAGAGGCAGCGCACACTGGACGATCAGAAAATGGGAGCAAACCGGAAAGACTGTGTCCCCAGTGTACCCAGCCAGCTACACGTCGATGTACACGTGACTCGAAAGAAGATGTGGAGTCGAGAGCGGTGAAAGGTGCCCCCCCCCCCCAAACCCTCCCTCCCCCCCCCCCCCCAAAAAAAAAAGAAAAAACATTCTAACAAAACAAACACGTGCAGGGAAATCTGGTTTTCTGTCCTTTAGTCTGGATGAGGCAGGGAGCAAATCCCACCATTATTTGACCGAAGTTCAAAAGTGTTTCGCGGCTGCTTAAGGGCTGTTTCACACACAATATCGTTCTACTGTGACCGACTTGCTTGCTAGTCCTAGCGTACCACTGCTGTGCTTCGCGCGGAGTTTAAACAAGGTGACGCCACTGTGCAAATAGCGCTTGAACGTTTCTGGTCCTGAAGTAGACCAAAGAAAGTTTTCGCAGTATTTGGGAGATCAAATCTACGCACTACCTTTGAGAAATTATCGTTTATTACAATGTCAGAAATTTTTAAACATGTGGTACGTGAATGATGAGTAAAATTTAGGAAATTAATGCACACTGCAATTGTCCGAGGGCTAAAGACCTTTCCCGAAATCGCAATCTGCGCGCTGACATATTTTTCTGCTGTGCTGTGAAACGCCTTCTAAGCATGTGGTGTAGCTCTGTTAAGCGGAATATCAGATGCAGCGAATGCGTCCGCAGCTACGCGACTCAGCATTTTTCGGCCGTGTGATGAGCGCTGGAAAGGTCTGTACATGAGAAATGACGCTATAATGTTCGCTCATTCTAAGTGGTTAGAAGAAGCCGTAGCGCAGTCGATCACAACCAAACACAAATGTGTGAACCATCCTTTAGGCGTGTATGTCTGCCGTATCGTATGCGTTTAGAGTGTTAATATGGTGCCCTACAAAATTTCGGCAGTGTGTCAGTGAGCGCAGCCGTTCGAGCCATTGTGCGTTGTGGTGACGGTTCGGGCGCCGTCATTTTGAGAGTCCAAAAAATTCGCACTTTCTCTGTTTGAGATCCGTACTAGGCTTTTGATAACTTATGTCGGCCATGCACAAAAAATGCGGCTCCATATATCGCGAATGTACAGGGTACAAATCGTTCTCTTACGTGCTCTTCTGAAGCACTCTCAGACGTCGAAGACGCCGACGAGCCATCGTCTGAACTATTTTCTTTTCTGTCTACGCACTGCAGTATGCGATAACACACTTGAGCAGCGGAAAATAAAGGAAGAACAAGTATATGGCATTATGTGACTGTCATTCACCTACATCATGAATTTTCGGGGTGACGAAAGTAAAACGAGACTAGCTGGACTGTCGGCGGTGCAGGATTGAATTATAGGCCAGAGTTTTCCGGCTTCCTTTCGTAATTTAAATCCATTTTGCTTCTGTGGCTTCGCTCACTTCCTCAACTTGGCGACATGGAGGTGATAACAAACGTACAAAGACGACGAGCGTCGTGACGATATGCGGAGCGCAAGTTCGTCAGCTTCTTTTCCAGGGATTGTGGTGACATCAGAACGCCGAGCTCTGATTGGCTCTGATTGAAGGATAGTGGGTAGAGCTCAAGGCAGCTTGCTTCGAGGTCTGCCCACTATCCTTCAATCACAGCCAAACAGAGCTCTGCGTTCTGACGACACCGCAACTGCTGCAAAAGAAGCAGACGAACTTAAGCACATACCTTTGGCGCTGCTTGACTGGCTTTATCGGCTTGCACTGTTGGCGCGGTCGGACTTAAGGAAAATTCACACTTGCGTTGAGTTCAACCGAGTGCGATTGCAACAGCTTGCGACGTTAAAGGCCCGTTCACTCACTTGAAACTTCTTAGAACCGCTTGCCTCAAAACCTCTTAAAACCTCTTACGACGAGAGAACACCCTGGCAGGCTGGCGCCATCTATGCGTTGGCTCTGGAACTGCATTTCACGGAAGCTCATATTTTGTGGTATTTGCAAGGTGAAATGTACGTACTAACTATCAGAAACGGTCAGTTTACCACTTTCACAGCGCAGAGGAATACACCACGTTCACAGTCCATAGTACAAACTGGTTTTGGCGTTTCTTAGTGCATACTCATTTTTTTCCTACATCCGAATCTAGTTCTCTGCACATCCTAGAATGTTTGTCCGGAGTTGAGAAGACCACATGAACACCAACTCGACGACCCACTTTCCTCAAATTATGAGAAACCTTGCGTAGGCACTGTGTGATATTTCTGTTTTTCACTAAGAATTTGATATTTCTGTTTTTCGTTTCACTTTCACATTCACTTTCACTAAGATTTTATATTTTTGTTTTTCACATTCACTAAGAAACATCAAAACCAGTTTGTATCATGCATAGTGGAAGTGTTGATTTCTACCCCCTTTCGTGTGGCCACAGCTACTTAGGGCAGACAGGACGTTCTCTAAATCAGCGGTTAAGAGAGCACCAGTACAATGTGTCAGGTTGTGTGAGGGCATTTTGGTGTGCACTGCCGCGACTGCGGATGTACTCCGGCCTATGAAAGATTGCCGGTCATCAGTACAGAAAAAAAAGAAGCTCACGTGAGCTCACGCGTGAAATTATAGAAGCGCGCGCTATCGTACAAGCGGGGTCAGAATAGAGAGTATTCACTGGACGCCATATTTGTGGGTACTGTTTAGAGCGCATGCTCAGAACGAGTTCACATCAATAGGCTGCAAAGACCGGCACTCTTGATGGTGCGGAATGCACGTTGCAAAAGAACTGTGGAAGCTCGCCATCAGCACGCACTCAGCATTCGCGCACACAGCTATGGCCGCCAGTGAATACTCCCTATAGGCTAGTGCCCCGTTACTTGCCTTATCTGTACAGGAGAGTATGTTTCTTTGTGGATTGGAAAACAGCAGTGCGCGGAGGACTCTAGGAAGATGTTTCGCCCTCCTTAAGTGTTGTTTCCTTATTTTGCTTTTGGTTCGGGCAAATTTTGTACTTCTACGCGTTGTCAGATTCATTAAAGCTCAGTTGTAAGTCAGCGCCGTGTTTGTCTTCCGCCTTCTACTCTGTCCGTGTCCGTGCGCATTTCATTAGCAGGTAAAATGAACTACGAACTAGCCCATTCGTCAACGCTAATAAAATGCGTGACAGCCAAGTGTCTCACGGCTCCACGATAGGTGGCGCCAGTGTGTTCACTTGTCGCAAGAGATTTTAAAAGGTTTCAAGGCACGTTGTTCTAAAGGCTCGTTCACACACTTGCGACCGAGTAGGACCTGCTGAGACGAAACCGGTTTTTAAGCCTCTTAGGACGTCCTGGGACCAGCTCTGCAGCATCGCATCCGGTTCTAAGACGTCGCAAGAGGCTTAAAAACCGGTCTTGGCTCTTTCGATCGTACTCGGTTATAAGTGTGTGAACGAGCCTTAAGATGTCGGAAGTGTGTGAACGAGCCTTAATCCTCTAACGCGTCGCTATGGCAACAGCTGCGTCGGCTCCAAAGAAAAACGGTTTTTACACTGTTTTGTTGGAGCCGACGCATTTGTTGTCATAGCAACCCGTAAGTCTCAAGGAGTTCCAGTTCCTCTCAGTCTAACTCGACGCAAGTGTGTGAATTGACCCTTAGTGTAAAACGAGGTATAGTATTATGTAAAAAAACAGCTTCCACTTCAGGAAGCTGAAGAGAAGGAAGAAAGAAGACGACGGACGTGATAGAGGCAACGCTCGATTTGTTCGCTCCGGAAAATATATAAAATTATTTCCAGTTACCTGCTTCCGACACGGCTGAAACCTTTGTGCTTCAACAAAAAGTCGCCGCCCGAGGCACTTGAGGCAGAGGCCGGGGACTCCACCCTCTCGGACCACTAAACATGAGCCAACTGAAAACATCGAAGTCCGCAGGCAACGCAAACGAATCTGCCGAGACATCGAACATCGCTAATGAACCCTTTGACAGCTCTATGGAATACTCGGACAACGAAGCGCCGTGGAACGTCAAGGGTGCATAGAAAAGGCGCCACGGGTCTGATTCAAGTGAGGCAACAATAACCACTCAAGTCTCTCAGAACCTCACTGTCATCGTTAAACCGATGGACCCCATAAAAGTCATCACTAAATTGAACCCTTTGGTTCTGAAGGAAACGCTTGACAGTCTGGCACCAGACGCCATCATCCAGATTCGACCAAACTATCGTTTGAACCTCCTTGCCTTTGATACCCGAAATCTGAAATCAACAAAAGCCATACTCCAGCTGAAATATATCGGTCCACCCCAGGTACCCACTTACGAACCTACTCCCGCATCTTCCTCTGTCAGAGTCATCAGCAAAGTATCAGTAGATATCGCAGATGATGAGCTCTGGGCATCCGTAAGAGTGAAATCCCCAGGAACCCATGCGAGAATTCTTGGCAAATCAGAGGTGGTAAAGCTTATCTTTACCACAGGAACACCACCTGAGCATGTCTACGTGGGGCACACAAGATACCAAGTACTCCCATACCTCGAGAAACCACGACAACGTTCAAAATGTAATCGCTTTGGACATATCGCAAGTGCTTGCACAAAAGCACTAAAATGCAGCCGTTGTAGAGCTGACCACGAGACCAGCAAGTGCGAACAACAAAATAAAAAATGCATCAACTGCAAGAAACGCCACGATGCAACGTCACGGAACTGTCCAACATATAAAGCGGAAAAACAAATATCCAACTACAAACGTTCCAACAACGTAGATTACTAAACAGCGAAATCAGCTATCATGAGCAATCCAGAAACCCATGTTGTACAGCACCACGCCCTTCCCAAACACAGACAGGCTGAAAATAAAACTCAGAACCTCCTGTGCCGCCAATGAGTGACACCAACTATCCGACTTTGGATACCTCGACGTCCCGAGCAGCGACGAACTCTGTGGTTACATCATCAGAACAGTCCGGATCTTCAAGAGGCACAGAAATAACCGATGATGGGGCAGCCTCAAAAGACCAAAGAAGCGCCCCCAAATGGGCTCCTGATCGCCCAGCTAAGAAAAAACTCACGATCAAACGACAGGCCCAAGCCTCAAAGCCTAGGAAACGCATTTTGTACAATTGTAATCACAGGCTGTGATTACAATCATTGACATTATCACACCGCTAGTCGCCTCCTGGGACAACTATCCAGCTACCTTCTTGCAACACATTCAGACAGCTGAGGTATGCCACCACCAAACAAAAAATACATACTCCTACCGTAAAAAATAGCTCAATTCCCTTAATAATTCAGTGGAACGTCAATGGGCTTTAACAACGAATAGAAGACCTAAGATTATATTTACAATTCCACGCAGTTGAAGTATTATCTCTACAAGAAACTAACTTAAAACAAGGAGCGATTCGACTTGCTCTCTATGTCATATATAACAGCACCCCTCGGACAACTCAGTCATCAACAGACGCTCCGAAGGCATCCTTGTTTGTACACCGAAGATTGACTCAGGTGCAAGTGGATCTCTCCGATCTTTATGACGACAGTGCTGAGTACGTGGCTGTGAAAATTAGAAAAGGCAACTCAGACGTCACCATTGTGTCTATTTACGTTCGACCTATTTCTCACTGGAACTCATCTGTCTTACGCACAATACTCTCGCGATTCTCACCAGCTACGTTACTCCTCGGCGACTACAACTCGCATAACGAGACATGGGGAGATAAGCAAACTTCTAGTCGAGGTAGATTGCTCGAGGATCTGGCAACAGCCATTGGTCTCCAATTTCTGAATGACGGCACAGCAACTTTTGTGAGGCCTGGCATTGAACGCAGTGTTCTGGATCTGAGTTTCGCAACCACTTCTATATATGCACTTTGGTCGCCCGAACCAGACAGCTTGGGTAGCGATCCCCTCCCCATAATTATCGCTTCCCCGACACAGGGTCCAATCACTCAGAAAAATTGCTTAGTGACTAACTGGAATGCATACCGGATATACGTCGAGGAGATAATATCTCAGGGTAACGTAGACCACAAGACTGCCATCC
>JABSTQ010008086.1:0-41484 GCA_013358835.2 Ixodes persulcatus | reverse complement strand
ATTCAGTACAGGAACAAGGAATTATTTACCCGACAATGATAGCAGCAACTTATTCACTCACTTCCCTTCCTTTTGTACGCAATATCACGCCGGGCTTAGGAACGAGACGGAACTGCTGCATAGCAAGCGCACACGGTGCGTGGACGACTGACGAGACCAGCGCTGGGGACTGAAAAAAAACGTTTATTCGTCCGTGAACAGAGTATTTAACGCAAGCAAGAGAGAGGGAGTTGGGAAGGGAGAAAGGGCGAGGAAAGACATAACGCTGCAGTTGTTGATACGTCACACGCCTGGCTCACGCGGCGGGAGATAGCATATCAAGATGATTTACAACATTTCTCCTCCCTTAGTATTGAAGACGCTGTACAGGCTTCCTTTCCCGAGTAGATCGTCGCAAAGCTTGAGGGGGTTTCTGCGCCTTCTGGATAGGCGGCGACGCTTGTGCCGGCGCCACCTGGTCTGTAGGCTGCTCGTTCAAATCGCCTTCGTTGTCGGTCGGTGCGGGCGCAGCTGCAGCCGAAGGGCTCCCCTCGTCTTGGTCCCGAACGCCGCTCCGAGCGGATGCCGGGCTCGGCCTGGAACGCACTTGGTCTATGTGACGTCGAACCACCCCAGTAGGCGTTTGTATGGTGACCATGCGTGACCCTGTAGTGGACTGCACTTTCCCTGGTGTCCATTTCTCCCCCTGGCCGTAGTTACGGGCGTACACGGCTGTGTCGGGCGGCAGTGTCCACTCTTCCGTCTCCTGGGTTGACCCTGGAAAGGTGGGAAACACGAGTCCAAGCGCGAGCGGATCAAGTAGCCGAATAGAAGTTCGGAAGGGGATTTTCCCTCGTGGCACGGCGTTCTCCTGTAGTTGAAAAGAACTTTGACTAGCTTCTCTTCAAGTGTGCCTTCGCTCATCTTCTTTAGCGCTTCCTTAATCGTACGAACAGCTCGTTCAGCAAGTCCGTTAGACTGTGGTGATACACAGCCGTACGTAGGTGTGCGATGTTATTGTTCTTAGCAAAGGTGGCGAATTCTTCGCTAGTGAACTGCGTGCCGTTGTCCGTAACTATTGTGCGTGGAACACCGAATCTGGCAAAAATGCTGCGCAAGCTGGCAATCGTAGATGACGTGCTTGCCTGCCTCATGGGCACGGCTTCAATCCACTTAGTGGCAGCATCCACGACTACCAGTATCATGCTGCCTGCGACCGGCCCGGCGAAATCGGCGTGGAGCCTCGACCATTTTTCCTTAACGGCTGGCCAACTGATGGGTTGAGCAGAGGCCGGCATAGGCAGGTTTTGAACGCAATTGTGGCACGACGCTGAGAGGTGTTCTATCTCTCGGTCTAGTCCCGGCCACCAGAATGCCGATCTGGCAACCGCCTTCATGGCCGAGGACCCTTGATGCGTTTCATGCAACATGTGTAGTACCCGTTCTCGTGCTTGTGTGGGAACAACAACTCGATGACCCCAGTATACCAACCCGTGAGCCACAGATAGTTCCAACCGGCGTTCCGAGAATGGCGCCAATCCCGCGTCCTTTACATGTGTAGGCCAGCCGTGCTTCGTATACTCCACAACCTTCGTTAGTAACACGTCCTGCGCAGTTAGCTGTTTGAGTTCCTCGACAGACACAGTGCCATCATCGAAACTTGCCAGCGCGTGAACATACTCGGGGGGTTCGCTCCTTGCTGGTGGTTCTGGAGTGTGCAGCGGTAGACGGCTGAGTGGGTCGGCGTTTAGTAGCAGCTTACCGGGCGAATACTGAAGTTTGTAGCGAAATCCACCGAGGTAGAGAGCCCAGCGCTGTATTCGGGCTGCGGCCAACGCCGGCGTAGGCTTGTCCGCTTTCAGCAGGCCCAGGAGCGGCTGATGATCTGTGACCAAGGTGAAATCTCTGTTTAAGAGATAGTCGCGAAATTTCGACACCCCAAAAACCAGAGCCAAGGGCTCACGTTCTAGCTGAGAGTAATTCCGCTCGGCACTGGTCAGCGTTCGCGACCGGAAGCCTATGGGCCGGTTTACTTTTCCGACCGTATGAAACAGCACTGCACCGATGCCATGCGGAGAAGCATCACACTCCAGTTTCAATGGTTTCGCGGGGTCGTAGTGAACGAGTACCCCTGCCGCAAGTAAGCACTGCTTTGCGTTGGCAAAGGCGGCCTGCTGAGCTTCTCTCCAGACCCAACGCGCATTTTTCCCCAGCAACTGGTACAAAGGTGCAAGCACGGATGACATATTCGGCAGGAACTTGGAGTAATACGACAGCATGCCCAAAACGAGCGAAGTTCCTGCACATTTGTCGGGTTAGGAGCCTGGGCGATTGCTTTCACATGTTTCTCAGTGGGATGTAGGCCGTCTTTGTCGATTTGGTGCCCTAATACGTGACTGAAGGCTGACTAAATTTGCATTTGTCTCGCCGGAGTTTTACACCGTGCTCGCGGAAACGCTGCAGTACCGCTCGCAGAGTATCGTTGCTTCCCTGTCGCTCCGCAACCAGCACATCATCGAGGTAAGCTTGCACGCCTGGTAGTCCCTGCAGGACTGTTTCGATTTTACGTTGGAAGATGGCTGGGGCAGACGCTATGCCAAAAGGCAGCCTCTTGAAGCAAAATAGCCCTCGATGCGTGTTGATTACGCATAGCTTCTGTGATTCTTCGTCAAGCGGTACTTGATTATACGCGTCACGAAGGTCGAGAGTACTGAAGTACTCTCCGCCGTTTAGGCACGCAAACATGTCGTCAATCACCGGCAATGGGTACTGCTCCAATTCGCATACAGGATTTAACGTGATCTTGAAATCGACGCAAATCCGAACTGTTCCATCTTTCTTTAAGACAGGCACAATGGGCGTAGCCCACTCCGCATGCGCAACCGGTGATAACACGCCAATTGCTACCAGTCTGTCTAGTTCTTGAGAAACCTTATCACGGAGAGCAAAAGGGATGGATCGTGCCTTACAGAACTTTGGTGTAGCTCCCTCCTTGAGTTGAAGGTGTACAGGGGGACCGCTGATGCAGCCGAGTTCCGCACTGAAGACGTCTTGAAACTCGTTGGCGATGTCGTCCGCGGCCGGGAGACTCGTTGGCGATCCGGCTTCCGCAGTCATGTGAAGAATAGGTGACCCTGCGTTGCTCAGCTGAAACAGTAGGTCCCGCCCGCATAGACTAGGACCGGGGCAATTCAATACAATTAGGGGGCACTCTACTACGGCACCCTTGTAGGCTACCTTCATGTCCAATTGTCCTAGGACGGGGAGCTTGCCAAGATAACAGGAAAGCTTGACAAGCTCCCCGTCCTAGGACAATTGGACATGAAGGTAGCCTACAAGGGTGCCGTAGTAGAGCCAATGTCACCTCAAGTTCTTGAGCAGGAATATGAATTGTGGACCAAGCATTCGAAGAGCGTATTGTCACGAATGAACAAGACGAGAGGACGAACAGTGAACTGAAAATGAAGGTTTAATCGGCAAACTTGTGCCAAAGAAAATAAAGAACAAACGAGCGTCGAGGCAGCAGGAAAGCGGGCGGCGATTTGGCGGCGTAACAGCAACTGAGAACGAGACTGACTTGACAAGCTCCCGCGCGGCTCCTTATCTACTGCGCGTGACTATCTTGAAAGCTCGGCAAAGAAGCTTCGAGCGTCTCGCGCTCGGGGTGAGAATGAACAGGCACTTTCGAGAGCAAGACAGCTGGACGAAGGTTATAACTGGAGCAAGAATAAACGTGAATCGTCTAAAAGTCCGTGACCGAGCGTTGCTTTTTCGGCCGTTCGGGCGGCATTATCCCTCTTTTGAAAATCGCATCGTCCCAATGCAACGCGAAAGGAAAACAAAAATAGCTAAACACACACAAAAAACAAAAAAAAAATGCGGTGAGCCGAAAAAAACATGCAGCGTCACAATCCTAACGCGCGTAAAACGGCTTACGTCGAGCTACGTGGACCACTTCGGCTCATGGCTGACGGCATTTTGATAGTCGGGTTTCGTCGGGGAGCACCTCGTTGTTCAAGAATCCAAGGCGGCGAATGAACTTGTAGGGTCCGAAGTAGGGGCCATCACGAAATTCCGAAGCGGAATTTCGTGATGGCCCAGACGACGGCGAGACAGCCCTTCTCGGTTTTCGAGAAATTTAATTTTGCTTTCGAAAACGTCCGACTATAATCCCTGTCACTAGTTGCGTGCAGTACAGGCGAAGGCAACGCCAGGCGAGAAGAGAAAGGGGAAGCACTAGAAAGGCTTGGACAGAACCTCTTCACCTCTATAACGTTCCTAGTGCTCTTTCTTTCTCCTCTCGCCATCCAGTGCCCTCCCCTCTCGTTCCGCTTTCTGAATGCTCGCTCTTCCTCTCTTCGCCTGGCGTTGCCTTCGCCTGCACTGCACACAACTAGTGACAATGAGTATAGTGTAGGCGACTCTACCCTCTTTTCGTTGGACCAGTACAGCGCCGAGTGCCGGGTTGCTGGCATCCGTGCGAACTTCTATTTCAGCAGATTGGTCGAAGTGACCAAGAATGGGTGGCAGAAGGAGTCGTCGCTTCATCTCCTCGAATGCCTGTTGTTGTTATACTCCCTATTCCAAGTTTAGGGTTTCCTTCATAAGGTGCGCAAGCGGCGCAGAAAGCTTGGCAAAATCCCGAACGAGCCGCCTGTAGTATGTGCAAAGTCCCAGGAATCTTCGGAGGGCCTTGTCGGATTACGGTGGAAACGCCGTACGGCGGGAATCTTCTCAGGGTCAGGACGACCACCTTCGTTGCTCACAACATGGCCCAGGATCTTCAGTTCGCCGTAGGTGATCGAACCGGAACTTTGTCGGCTTGAGGGTGAGTCCGGCGGTACTGAATGGCTGAAGAACGGCCCGAAGGCGTCACACGTGCTTGTCAAGGTTGGCGGAGAATGCAACGACGTAGTCGAGGTAAGCGAGACAGCTCTGCCATTTGAGGCATGGCAGCACGGTGTCCATGACACGCTCTAAAGTTGCTGGCGCCGTGCACGTTCCGAAGGGACTCACCTTTGAACTCATTCAGCCCATAGGGCGTGACGAAGGCAGTATTCTCTCGGTCCCGTTCGTCGACTTCGATCTGCCAGTAGCCATCTTCAGGTCCATCGACGAAAAGTATCGGTAGTGGCTCAGCCGTTCCAGTGGGTCGTTAATGCGGGGGAGCGGATACACATCTTTCTTCGTCACCGCGTTGAGCCGCAGGTAATATCGAAGCGTTCCGTCCTCCTTTCTTACCAGTACAACCGAAGAGGCCAATGGGTTGCTCGAAGGCCGGATAATTTTGTTGTTGATCATCTATTGCGCTTTTATTTATTTATTTCAGTACCCTCAAGGCTCTGAGGCATTACAGAGGGGAGTTGTACAAGAGATATTTGGAATACAAACACTAAAATCCAAGTACTAAAAATGTAAAAAAGTGTAAAGAAGTTTAGATATTATAGATATAGAGCAAGGCAAACAAACAAAGAAAAAGATTAACATAAGTAAGCAGTGACCGCACTTTTAAGTAAGTCCATGACGGTATGTCTGCCTATTGCGCGGAAAGGCGGTTCTACTCTGAAGACATTTTGGGAATAAAAGAGCTATAATAGGCTGAGGTAATGCAACGTGAAATTCTGACTTTAAATTGATGATCTACGAGCGGCGAGATAAAAACAAGATTTAACATTAGTTATCTTTTTAGTGAAGTATTGGAATAATATTTTTTTTAAAAGACGCAAAGGATATATTTTTTGGCGTAATGGAAGAGCAGAAAGGGAAAAATTAGTTTTCATAGTTGAGACACTAGATGTGCGATGATAGTTAGTAAATATAAAACGGGCACCGAGATTCTGTAGCGCTTCAAAATCAGCAACCAGAGTGAAGAAACCCGGATCTCAGATTACTGCGGTTTAGTCTAGTTAAACACGGAGAAACGTTATACACATGAGTAGTTTTAGGGACAGTGGGACTAACCGAAATTCTATCTTTAGGTAACCAAGTATGAAGTTACCGTTGGCGATAATATGGTCAGCATGTGTTTTCTACGACATGTTAGAAGTGATGTGCACCCCAAGGTACTTGGAGCGTGGTACAGTTTCAAGAGGAATTTCAAAAATTTGAGTTGATGAAAGATGTAGTAATTCGACAAGATATTGTTGCGTGAGCTACACTGGCCGAGGTTGAGCAGCTTCGCGTGGCTCCTAAAGAGCCGTGCTGCGCATGCGTGAGGAGCAGTGACGTCACACGGCGCACAGCTGGCGCGTTGGAGCCGCCGCCGCCGCGCGCTCCGCAGCCGCCGCGCGCGTCGTGACGGTCTGCGCATTCCAGAGGAGTGACGTCATAGCCGCGACAGACGCACTGGCACCGCCGCTGCCCAGCTGTGCGCCTCCGTTGCGCAGTAGCCAAGTCTGACGCTGCACCGGAGCCGCTTGATAGCGCCTCTCATTTTGTGCGTATAAGCTCACGACGTATATCCTGGCATAGCTGAGCTAAGCCACCGCAATCTTTTTTTCATTTATTTACATTTGTTAGTATTAAGGGAAATTTGCCGCAAAGAACACCAATCAGCCAGAGGTTGTAAGTCAATAAGCCACAGCGCTTAAAATCGTCTTTCGTAGGGTGAAGAAAAGTAGGTTCCTATGCACGGACCACGGCCTTGAATTTTACGACAATTTAGTTGGGTAATATCTCAAAAAGAAGGGAGTTAAATTGGATTCTGTGTTTTCAAAGTAAAAGGCTTCAATAGAAAAACGCGTGCAAAGTACCCTTATGAGTGGCATCTATAAATATTTCGAGCATGCATGAACGAGCCGATTAATAGACGTCCTTCCCAAATTGCAAAATCCTACAACTCCAGCCACCACAGGACGCTGGGTGCTCGACCCATCGACGTCACTGAGGAGAGTCAGACCGATTTCTTTCTTCATCTTTTCCATCCTCTATCGGGAGAACCCAAGAATTCGAAATTTCGATCGGGGACAATGCTCGCACATCGAAAGAACGACATTCTCATAAAAATTGACCGCATCTCCACGTGGTGAATGATGTTGCTTGGGGCGAAGCTCTGGTGGTGCTTGTCTGCGTAGACGCCGAGCCGCAGCATGCCGAGCCTTTTCATTCATGTCAGTAGGAGAATGTGTGGTTTTCTTCTTTTTCTTTTTTTAATCAGACAGATGGGATGGTATCTCAGAACCCCCTACTCTTTTTTTTCTTCTTTTTCTTTGAGCCTTTTAATTCATGTCAGTAGGAGAATGTGTGGTTTTCTTATTTTTCTTTTTTTTATTCTTTTTCTTTTTTCATAATTTTTTTCATCTTTTTTTTCCAATTTGTTTTTGCACTACACGAGCACGTGAGCATGTGCTCACGTGCTCGTGAGCACGTGATCTCACGAGCAGAAGCACGAGCACCCGACGCCGGCCTACGGCGGACAACGGACGGCGGACGGACATGGCCAGCCCCTAAGGAGCTTCGCCCCTAAAAGTACAAACAGTCCTTCACAGATGAGGTATTTATCGTCGACAGAATCCGACTAGGTACTCCCACAACATATTGCCTCGTCGACATGGTGAGAAAAAAGCTCGTAAAGCTCGTTCTCGGTTCCTTTTACGAAGCTGAGTAGCAAAGTGTTTCTATCCCCCGAAAACAAGGCCTGGATCATCAAGAACATTCTGAGAAAACGACGTGCCACACACACACGTAGCGTGTTTTATTACTTTTTACTCAAAAAGTCCAAGAGGCGCAAAGTTACCTTGTGATCCGGATTTATCCCATACATCGAGGGTTTTTTTTTTCCAACCAATCGTCTAATTTGATACACATTGAACGGACACCGACGGAGATACATCCACTCACTTGTGTTGCAAGTGTCTTCGCACCGTAGGTCATGTATCTGCATGACATGAACGTCTGCCACGTTAAAGCATTGTTTTAGGTTGCGAGTGTGACGTTTCTCGAAGTTTACGTCGATTTTCTCGGTATAGTAAGCTTTCATTCATGCACGTATTGCCAAAACAAAGTCAGAACTTCGATAAACGTTGATGCCTTCCGTCAAGCTTGTCTCGAGTATGCAATGTCAGTACGGGTTTGGTTGAGACGTGGCAAGTCCGAAGACAATAATGTAGATGATTGGAAGAGAATGCACGATGGCAGCTTTTTGATTCCTGACGATCGGTCGTGTCACTTCCATAACTAATATACGGAGTCTTTGCGGAGATGTATATACAAGGTGTTTCACGAAAAGTGTACAAAGTCGATATTGCGAAAACTACGCGTCGAAACAAAAAAGGCTTGTGTCGTTTTTGTCCTGGGCCAGTGGCCCATTGAGAAATATTATTGAAGTTTGTGATAAATGAGTTGTTAATTTTTGTGTAATTAACTTCTTTAATATTGTGTCTAAGGGTTGGTTGGGTTTAATGGTTGGAACTCGTTATTGGGGTGATCGTGTACACTTTATCTACTACTTAAACCCTTATCATCCGAAGGCAGCTTGTGCCACTTCGCGGAGGTTTTTAATTTCGACGATTACATACGATTAATTTTTGAAGCGATTAGAAATAATAAATTATTTTCTATCGCGACGTCTAACAACTGTGGCCAACCTGCGGATGCTACACGAGGCCCACACCCACATCCGTGCTTAAAATTTCTTTAATAAAAGGTTTTTGTTTTTTTTTAAGCAGAAACGTAGCTCTCCGGTAACACGGCCACGTAACACGCAGCGGACCCAGGATCAAATCCTTAGAAAACCGCGACGAAGGCGATTTCTACGCATTTAAAAATATCGATGACGAACGCCCCACTCCCTACTACTACAACTACAACAGACGTCATTTCCAGTGGCTGAAGAGCCCATAATTGCCATCGCCCTAATACCAATGTTCCCGATCGTGAACCTATACTTAGCACACTTGACTCACCTTTTGCAGAAGTGCCACACACGCTGCTGAATTCGCTTGAAGTCTCTATTGTCGGCCCTCGGGATCGCGTGATCCCACTTTTCAAAGTGCGTCACCCTACTGAAAAAAAAAAAAAAAAAAAAAAAAACATTTGAAATTCAAACCGGTCGCAAACTGGTCGACCCGTTTGAATCGAACGGGTGGCAAACTTGTCGATCCGTTTGGATCAAACGTGATAATGGGATACGGGTAACGGTTTGAAACGGTAGCCGTTTGATACGGGTGCCCGTTTGATACGGGTGCCCATTTGATACGAGTGCCCGTTCGACCTGGCACGTGACCACACATTTGAACGCGCCATTCGGATAGGCAAATTATTCGCTAGCCCTATGGGTATCGTCTGGAAGGCTGGTTATTTTAAACTTATCTAAGACGTCTAGAAACTCATAAGCCTCTTTATAACAGAGAGAAAACACGTAGAAAACGTGTGCTCGCGCAAGTGCTTGCAAATCGGCACGAAAACAGACACAAAAGATTGTTTTCAATTATCCTAGAAGTTTATTACAACCTATTCTGTAGACAAGTACAAACGTGCAAGCGATTTTTGAAATGTGAAGAGGCAGTCTAAGCTTTTGTACATTTGAGATGATTGCGAAACAAACAAGAACCGAGGTAATTCTAGACTATAATGGCAGACTTTCGGGGAAATTATTCTCCACGCTGCCGCAAAAATAGACGCTGCATAATTCTATAGATAATCTGAGGAGTACGCGCAGAAGAACGGTCAATTGTTGCCAACAAGTAGGTTGCAGTGCACTTACCATAATAATAGCGGACTTGAAAGATGTAATCCAAGATATATGTCGACACGGTCAAAGCAGGACAACCACAGAAACACAAAAATGATAATAAGGGCTCCTTGAAGTTTCAACACGATGCGGCGCACAAGCTGTCATTTGCCGAACCCAACCAAACCGCAAGAATTCCAGAGACTAGGGTGCCTCAATGTCCTTCTGTTAAAGGGATACTGAACCATAGAATTTAGTGTCCATAATAAGTGGCGCACGTTCTTTCCACGAGCCAGCAGCCGCCGGTGTGCGCGAGCACACGCAACAAAAATGACGTCAAAGATCTCCATTCGCGGTTAAGATGGCAGTGAAATGCATGGGCTTCGGGCGAAAGGAGAATAAAGACAAGGTTTTCATCTATACTGTGGTGTCTGGTGTAAAAGGTAAGCGATTAATTGGTCTAACAAGCATGTAGCTTTCACTTGTAGAGATGAAAAGCCTGTCTTTATTCTCCTTTGGCCCGAAGCCCATGCATTTCACTGTCCTCAAGCGCGAATGGAGGTCTTTGACGTCATTTTCGTTGCGAGTGCTCGCGCACACCTGCGGCTGCTGGCTCGTGGAAAGAACGTGCGCCACTTATTATGGACACTAAATTCTATGGTTCAGTATCCCTTTAAGGGTGATGCCACCCTTTGTAGTACCCGATGCCGACAGCACGCGCTCACGGGGAAAATACAAAGAAATCGACGAAAACAAAATGTCGCCATAGCACAGTCAGCGCCACAAACGCGTGCAGGGACACGCTCTTGCACGCGCTTCTGAACAAAAAAAGAAAGATAAAAGTGTGGGACAAAATGGCGAGATGTCTCCACCCTAAGCAAAGCGCACATGAAGGCACCCTACCAGAGACTATACTTCGTTTCACATTATCTGCGAGCGAAGCCAAAGCTAGAAGCGCGAGACCAGCGCTTTTTGCGTTTCTCCCCAGCTCGCGCGCTCGAGCAAAGCCTGAACGCACGGAACTTTCGCGCTCGCGCTTCCAGCTTTGCCTTCGCTCGCACATAAGGTGAAACGAAGTATAGTTTGACGAATTGCTTGTTGCCGATATACGCGTAAAACTTCTCGAACACTGATAGCTTTGGTGCACATCCAATACGTTGTCGCGAGACATCCTAATACGACTGCAGGAAAAGTCGACAGATCGAAGCAGGTAGGACGAAAGAAGCTCGAATTGCAACGGACAACAAGCCGACAAAGAAAAAGGCGGCTGCCAGGTGGCGCGCGTCCGGATCTCGGAGGCTATGCTTATCAGCGTGTAGCGTGCGCTCCTCTCCATCGGGCCACGTGACAGAGGTGATTAGAGAGGAGGAAGGGGGCGAGGTAAAGGGCGAAGGACACCGGGACACCCCCCATCTTCTCAGACATTCTAGCACGACGCGTTTGTAACCTCGGAGAGCAGGCGAATCGCGCGCATTTCAGCACGCTCGAAAGCTGGAAATGGCACCGGCCAGAAGCTCGGCTTGCGCCCGAGCAAAGAAAGCACCCAGCGCGAGCTCGTAGTTCGACTGCTGCAACGGCGGGCGTGCTCTCGCAATGCTCGATGTTCTTGCAGCCACGTGTTCGCGCGCTACCTGCGCTGCGTCTTGAATTTACGTGAAACGGAGTCTAGAAGTGTAATGTTTTACGCGGTCGCGCCTTCTGCGAGAGAGATTCGGACTAAATACGTAAATTGAGGCAACAAAGAACGCCAAAGTTTTAAAGTTCTGTCAAAAATATCGGCTCGCAAACACCGCACGTTCACGTAAAAAGAAATTGTTTATTGCAGTTGCAGTATAATCGAACATTAGCGCAATCAAGATATAAATATAATTACTCGCATTACGCGGATGATTGTAAATCAATGAACCGGCGCTCCCGGCCTTTTGGAAACAGGCTGCCACAGCTGAAATAGGCGTGCCCATGCCGCCGATTTGTACGTTCAGTATCAAACGGGTTCCGGAGAGCCGTTTGATTAAACCGGTACAATTTGCCGGTCACAGGTCACCCGTCTGCGCAACATGGTCACCAGTTTGAGCAAATGTGCGACAACTTTGCCCAAACGAGTGGCCCATTTGCAAAAGGAGTGACCTGTTTGCCCAAATAGGTGACCGTTATGGCTCATACGGGCGACCCTTTTGACAAACTGGTGACCGATGTGGCTAAACCATTACCGGTATGAACCCGTTTACATTCATATAGGCTCCAAATGGCTTTTTTTCAGTAGGGCGTTTTCCTGAGAGAACGAAACTAATTTGTTGGAGCGCTGGTAAGCGGCATTTTTGTATGGGACAAACCACCAGCGCTTGATAGCGAAGTTGTGCACCGGCGCCTTCAATCGCTTCATCACAAGAGTCCGCGAAGTAGAGATGCGGCTGCGTGCTCGCGCTCGTCTCAGAGGCTCGTCGCTAGTGCATGCACTTGCTCCCACTGGCACATCCACATACCACGTCTTTCATAGAAGCGCCGCTCGCCACAATATTGGCAGAGTCCGACGAAGTGTCCCCTCTCCCCAACGTGGTGGGGGCTTGCATGTCCCAGCACAGAGAACTACACTCTAAGAAAAAAGTTGGCCTCAAAGGACTAACGGCAGCATTTGGTCCTCTGGACTCCCAGTTGCTCCCCGAAAGGACCATCTGGATCAAGCTAGGTACCGTGCGCAAAAGCTGGGGACTAACTGCGCTCAACTGCGACTAACCGATAGGCGTGCGCGAGCAAAAGCATCCATTAGTCCCCCTTAGACAGGGCGCATCTGTATGGTTTAGTCCCCGAAGGCAAACGGAATTTTTGCCAGGAGGACGGATGCTATTTCGCTTGTCTTGGGGATCGGCGACACTCATCCCAGCGCGGCTGAAAGTGTTGACAAAACTCGGACGAAACTAGTGAATTTGTTTAATGTGCCACGAACGTTAAGAAATTACAAGGTAGAGCTTCACGCGTTGTGTGAATGCGAGTTAACTAATGTGTTGACTCGACTTCACCCAACTATCTCGTCAAAAATGATCCGTTGACATTTCACTAGTCCCATTCACGTAATTTGCCTTCGCGCAAAAAAAATGAGCATTTATCTAAACGCAACACCTTCAAATACTAACACTTTTTTTTCTCTTACATGAAAACTAACTGTTTGTAGAAGCCGCACTTTCAACACCAGAGTCTCGCAGTCAGAATAAATGGTCACTTCAATCGCTAAAACTGAGTTACTGAGAACAAGTCGAGCCTCGTCTCTGCGTCTCCCCGTGACCAGCCTTTCTGGGTATTCATATGTCGAACTCAAAATCCGCAACGACACACTTGATGCACGGCACGTTCCTATCAAAAAGCACATCCAGGGGCAGTATCCAGACGCCTTCATGCCATCGTCGTCGCTGTTTCAGATAACATTCCAGATGGACAACGAAGAACGAACCGCGCCCGGAACGTCACCCATGGCAACACCCTACTAATACAAACAAATGCGAAAAAAAGAAGAAAAAAAAAGCCACTGGAGAAAGTTTAAAATACTTGAAGGGAGAGAGAGGGAGAGAGAAAAGAAAAAAAACGTGTTTGCTTGTACGTCACTCGATCGGCGTGTTGAAGATGGCGACCTTCTCCCGTCCTTAGAGGTCTGCTCTGTCCGTGTGTTGTGAGTGGTGGGAGGGGGAAAAGAGATTTTCTCGTGCGCGACCTTCCCCCTCCCCCCAACCCCCTACCCCGCATGCTTTCTTCTGCTCCTCGCTCACGCGGGGGGTCGGGCAGATGGGGCTGATAGGGTCCGTCGGGAAAATGGGAAGGGTTCTTTGTTTGAAAAGAACCTGTTTTTAGTAAGTTGACAGTTGAAATACAGCCTTCGTCGAAAATGGTCGCCGTTTTTTCTCCCGGTTTGTCTCCGATCATTGCGGGAACCGGTTTGGATTCGCGGTGCTGCAGGACTGCACTTGATCTGTCAAAAAAAGTTAAATTGGACGTTTTAGTGATTTATACAGCGTAAGGTTGGTCTGCCAGTAGGGGCGACACTGGTTTACACTGTAGATGAGCAATTTTGCCAGTGCAGTACGACTGCTAACCTGGGGTCTTTAACGTGCTCACGCAGTAGTGATACACGACCGCACGACGGTACGATGCTCATCCAGATCGAAACGGGCAGGGTGGGGCTCGAACCCAGGATCCCTGGGTTCTGCAGCGCGAGCTTTCGCTCCACGCGCGTCGAGCTGGGTGTGCGCTTCAGCCCACTCGGCCACCGATCCCCCCCACTTGGTCTGTTCTGAAGCTACAAGTCAAGGGAACTCAATTAAGGTATGTCGAAGTTAGGGTGCCTCAATGTCCTTCTGTTTAGGGTGATGCCACCCTTTGTAGTACCCGAAGCCGACAGCACGCGCTCACGGGGAAAATACAAAGAAATCGACGAAAACAAAATGTCGCCATAGCACAGTCAGCGCCACAAACGCGTGCAGAGACACGCTCTTTCATGCGCTTCTGAACAAAAAAAAAATAAAAATAAAGTGTGGGACAAAATGGCGAGATGCCACCACCCTAAGCAGAGCGCACATGAAGGCACCCTAGTCGAAGTACTTCTGTTTATGGTGCATTCATTAACTGCGGCTTCATAAAGTGTTTTATTTTGAGCGCGTTCTCTAGCTTGCAAAGCGCGCGCCATGCTCTATTCTTTTTGGCACCATAGTTTCTGATTTTGTTATGCAGCAAAGAGACCTGATATTCAATCGTATCAAGCGAAACGCCAGTTCTGCCGATGGCTTATTTTTTGTGTGTGTGTTTTGCAGCCCCTGGCAGGATAGCTTGATCATGAAGGCCTGTCCACACATGCAGCGGAGGGCTACAAACATAGCGCTGACCTTACGCAAAGCGCGTACTGACGGGAGCGGTCACCAGCTTTGTATCGCACCGTCAAAACTGTTGTTCATTGCAGACGAAAAGTAGATAACGACACGTGAAAAGCGTTAGATCAGCGCTTCGCTGCATGTGAGAACCGGCTTTAATGGAGACATTTATTCCTTCGTACACTAGACTGTCGCGTTGCTAGCGGGAGCTCGTGCCGTCACTTTGAAGCATAGTTTGAGCACGCACACGCTGGGGCTGTAATTCGCAGCGAGCGGTCTACTAAAAATCTAATATTGCGCTGGTCTGCTGTCAACAGATCGCATGTTGGATGTGAACCATTGTAGAACTTACGCAGCCTATTTGATATTTTACTCTGCGTGTGTTGTATCTCATACTTTTGTCGAGCGATCGGGTATTTCATGCTGCCCTGTTACTAATAATCCAAATTTCTCGCAAACAGGCAAGAAGCTGCCGGTGCCCCGATAAACGGTGCTGGGACCATGACCGGTTTGGACAGACGTCCCAGTGTCCAAGCCATCGTCAACGCAAGTGCACTCTTCGAAATTTGGCCTTATCGTGGATTCTACCGCCCAGGAACTTCGATTTCAGTCATCCTTAAATGCGATGTGTATCTACGAGGCAATAAAGCTACGTTTAGCCTGAACTGCACAATTTTGTTTCGGAGAAGTGTGGCTTGGGACCAAATGTAAAGGATAAACCTTTAGTCCCATGAGTCTAAATCCAAGGGCGCAACGTTTAGACCCAGGGGTTCAAGTGCAAGTGCCTAACGGTTGGTCCTCGGGGTTCATTTGAAACGGTTTAACAGTTAGTCCCAGGGGTCCAAGTGCAAGGGCCTAACACTTCGTCCTCAGGGTTCAATTGAAACGGTGTAACAGTTTGTCCCAGGGGACCAAGTGCAAGGGCCTAACAGTTGGTCCTCAAAGTGCAATTGAGACGGTGTAACATTTGATCCCAACGGAGGAACTGCGAGAGACTAATGGAGGGGTGCAACGGTTACTCCCCTTCCCGTTAGTCCCCGAGGGGACTAATGGGTGTGGCAACGCACTTGCTCCCCTCGGGGACTAAGTCGCGCTCCCCTTTTTCTTAGAGTGTATAATTAGTTCACTGTAGTGGGGCAAGCAAGTGAACTATAACTATAACTAGCACAAGTCTCAGGTCTAGTACACCATAGGAGTTGTTCACACCTGAGACGAGAGATGGTAGTCGCGCCCGCGCACACGTACGTGCCGTGGAGACAACGCCTGCCTCGGGTTGGAGGTGACTTCATCAAATTACGTGATATCCATCCAGAGTGGTTCTCCCCTAGGACGGGAGATGGCGGTCGCTCCCGTGCACCCGGCGGTGCCTCAGGGCCGATGACTGCACCAGGCTGGAGCAAAACATCTCGCTATTACAGCGATTTTTATCGACTGCTGAGTAACACCAGTCTCCATTTAGTCTTGGGTAGGAATGTTGACGGGTGTGCGGACTGTGTTCCCTTTTCTAAATACTTTAGTGACCACGAAGTTGTGTTGCGTGTGAACGAAGAAATAGAGTGGTTGCGCAACGAAATCTATATTACAACACGCACAAATCGGAGTCGCTGATCGTTTACCGCAAACTAGCATGAAAATTTGAAGACTTATTTTACCCTAAAATATTCTTGACGCTGGGACTGCTTTGTCCGATATCTTGCTATGATAAGCCAATATATTGTTAACAAAGAAGTTCCGAAAAGTATAAATTTTGTTCTTCAGCCGCCATTGCCCATATCTTTCATGCTCATAGTGACGATTGTCACACTATCGCTTACGAAATTAGGAGCTAAAGAAGTAAATATTAAATAATTAAATAAGCCAGATTATTTTGGCTTTGACGGAGATTATCGTGTTATGAGTATGAGAAGGTTTCCTTTTATGGAGGCCAGCCTTGCGCATCGACTGGATTCTTTGCACTCAGCATCGTAGAGCCTGTTGTTTACGCACATAAAAAATGAAAGCCGTTTACAACTCCCTGTAACGCCGGATTAGAGCGCAGCTCTTGAGGAGGAGGGGAAGGCACGAGGGGGGGGGGGGGTCACGTGACCTCGAGGGGGGGGGGGGGGGGGGGGGCCGGTGAAAATTTTTCGCTAGATTTAGCAGGAAAAGTTTTCCGCTAAATTTAGCGGTGAAAATTTTCCGCTAAATTTAGCGGGGAAATTTACCCATCATGCACCGCGCGGTTACGCCGACGGCGACGGCGACGCCGCTCCAGCCGGAAACGGGCGCCTAAGAGCTGAGCTCTAAAAATAATCAAGGAACATGGATGGGACCTCGCAGTTTTGAAATGAGTATGACGTGAGGTGTGAATAAAAAAGGGCTCTGCCAAAGCCGCCCGCAGAAAAGTCCCTCCGTATATGAAGTGACATAATTTATTACTCATTCATATAAAAGCGCCTCAGAAAAACGGGGACAAGGCAGAGAATACAGCAAGGAGCGCTACGTACAATTGAAAGTTTTATTGAAAACGACACAATCGCCCACCCCACATAAAAAGGCGCATTCCTTATCGGTAGTGTGCATCGACGCTGCACCTACGCAGCTTTCCTCTCCTGCCAGCTTTATACTGTACGCTTAGAAAGTTGACCACTCTTAGAAGAAAATTACTGAGAAGAATATGCCTTCTTATGTGGGGATTGCGATTGTGGTTATAACAAATTCCGTGTTTTCAATAAAACATTCAGTTGTAAGTGGCGTTTTGTGCTGTCTTGTTTTTCGTTTCCCCCCTTTTTTGGAGGAGCTCTTATATGAATGAACATGAACCAAGTAGCTCAATTAGCCGTTTTGTTGATTTATTGTTAAAATGTTACACCTCGTTGGTGCCTCCACTCAAACGTGGCAACGTGCAGCTAAAGAGAAAGAGAAAAGCTGGGAAGGGGGTTGAGTGATTTTTCGTTCGCATGAAATTTAATCTGCTGCACTACAACCTGCCGTACTTGTGTTGCTTTTATTCTCACCCACATCAAAACAGTTTTACAACCAGCGCTTCATGAGCTTGAAATTATCTCTCAGGTATTCCCCCGTGACACACGAGGAAATAGGCCTTACATGTCACGACAGTGTTTGGGCATCATTATTATCTATTTCGTAGGAGCCCTGATTCGTTGAGCAATTGATAACTGGAGCACTATTATTTTCCTCTTCACAGACTACAGGAGGGTCTGCATACTCGGGACCATGCCTCCGAATTCCAAATACCAGCTGCCTATGCAAGCGCTGGACCCGTGTGACCAGATAGTGTTTCTCTTCAACCAGTTCGAGGGCGACCATCTTACTAACCTTGGTAACCAAACGACTTTGCTGAGTGCCTTTTTGACCTTGACAATGGGCTTCTTAAACAAAGAAAAAAGCAAATTAGCTACAGGTCGGTTTTACCCAATGTAGGGTAAACTGTCTTTCTGATGTTGAAAAACAATTTACCCAGTACCACTATCCCTACGGCCTGGAATACGCCTAAAAACATGCTACTACAGACTTTACACATACACCCTTTTTTTAGGGCGTAATTCGACCAGCTTCCGCCCACTCATGTTGAGTATAAAGGCCCGTTCACACTTGCGACAGTCGCTGGAGCGACGAGCGACTAGCGACTGGGTTTAGGTCGCGGAGCGACCAAAACAGGTCGGTAGCGACCGATTTTGAGCAGTCGCTCCCCGACCGATTTCTCAAGTCGCAAAACCGAGTCGCTGAACGGCGGAGCCAATCAGAGTCTCGTAGGAAGTGATACGTGTGTTTGTTTACATCCGGCACTGCTTCCCGCGGGATATAGCGACGCGCGCACGGTTGCGGTCACTGGCATGGAGTTCTCCGCGGAAGCTTTAATGCTGGACTATTTGTTTCTTTACAATAAGCGGCACCCCGACCACAAGGAACGGGGCAAAAAGCTGCAGGCCTGGAACGAGATCGGCGACATTTTCGGCATAGCAGGTACGTACACCCGTGAGCGATATGAAGGTGAACAGCCCTCCTCTTGTTTTTGACGCTCCTGCAAGTTTTGGAACAAGCTCTGTTCCAGAAGAGGACTAGAACGCAAAGTTTAGACCCTTGGCCACGTACCATTTGAGACGTTGACAGTTAATATAGCTTTAGGGAGCCGTAAAACAGGCAAGAAACCAAGTAAGGTGTTCACCTTCATATTGCCTTCGGGTGTGCAATATCACGGTTGAGGGAGCGCACGTATAGCCGTTGTTTTACGTTCCGAAGCACCATTACGTTTTTTTTTTGTTTTTTCCTGCCGGCACCTTTGATCAGAAAAACCTTTCAGCCGGCTCGAAAAGGTGTTGATTATTATCTGTTAAGTTGGCAGCGAGCCTGGCGACTCGTCGGTCGCTCAATCAGGTGTGAACACTGATGGTCGCCAGTCGCTTGTCGCTAGTCGCTCCAGCGACTGTCCCAAGTCGCAAGTGTGAACGGGCCTTAAGGGCGATTTTTGCCCACTTTTTTATACACAGTAGCTTCCTCAGTACCTCAGTAAAATTTTACATACCCATACCAAGTTTGCTAGGCACACGAAATATGTAAGGTTATCTGTAAGAAATAAAAGGAAGATCCAATGGTGGATTTTAAGGCATAAGTTAGCATGACCTTTGCATAAAGCCACACACGTCCTCCTCTTAAAAAAAGTTCACGCTGACACCATTATATTTTTGTTTTGGCTTTCTCTTTTGCTTCTTCTGTTTTTCGTACCTCTTTTTGGCTTTGTTACAGGATCAGTAGTTGTGTTTTCCAAAGGGGGACGTTTGTGGCCTTTCCCAAGGGTCATGCTAAGGCATTTAAAAAAAAGTAGCCATAAATCTTCCTTTATTTTTTTTCCGGCGAAGCGCCGAGTTTGTATTGCCCAAGCCTTTGTCGCACGTAGAGTGCCTCAATGCCCTTCTGTTTAGGGTGATGCCTTCGTTTTTACACTCTGTTTCATACTTAGCGTGCAACGCTGTCAAAGCTACTGGCGCCAGCATGGGGCTTGTTCTCGTTGATCATTTGTACGCGTTCTCGCGCAAACAAAACCATAGATAAAGCCACGCGGTCGCGCCCGTAGCTTTGACAGCGTTGCACGCTAAGTATGAAACAGAGTATAGTACCCGATGCCGACAGCACGCGCTCACAGGGAAAATACAAAGAAATCGCCGGAAGCAAAATGTCGCCTTAAGACACTCAGTCCCACGAACGCGTGCAGGGACACGCTCTTTCTCGCGCTTCAGAACAAAAACCAAAAATAAGCGTTCGAAACAAAATGGCCAGATTCATCACCCCAAGCAAAGCGCACATGAAGGCACCCTAGTCGCACGCAGACCCACGTCGGCTTGCCACTTCTTGCGCCACAGAGCCGTTTATTGAGAGAGTTTGGCCATACATTGGTTTGAATAGGCGAGCATCTCGGGCCAACCACAGGCCGCGAAACAGCACCTAGCGGTGGTCGCGTGCTCTAAATCTGTGCCACGACTATACTTCGTTTCACCTTACGTGCGAGCGAAGGCAAAACTGGAAGCGCGAGCACGGAAGCTCCGTGCGTTCAGGCTTTGCTCGAGCGCGCGTGCTGGGGAGAAATGCAAAAAGCGCTGGTCTCGCGCTTCTAGCTTTGGCTTCGCTCGCAGGTAAAGTGAAACGAAGTATAATTTGAGCCGTGCCGAGCGGAACTCCGCGTCTCAAGACGCTCGCGCACCCCACCCTTTGCACTGCTTTCTTTCAGCCAGTCTCAGGACGCTGTTCTAGCAGTGCATACAAAGGCATGGGCACGAGCGCGTGGCTTTGGAAAGTGCCTCCTATGCACGAGGTCTCGTACAAACAATAGCGTTTCGCTGAGCTAGGCTCACGCGCCTGTGCCTTTGTCTTCACTGTCGACATTTGTGAGATGGAGTAGAGGTCTCCTGATTGGTCGACGCTTTGTCACAAATTTAGTTTACGCTCTAAGCGTGGGGGGAATATTCGGCGCTGGCGGCGGCCTTTGCTCCGCCTATTAGCCCCGAGAGCGAACACACGCGTCGCTGTGGTCGGCCTTCCACGATTGGCCGAACGCTGACTATGACGTAAGAAAGGGGATTATCATCGACGGAAATAAGAGGAACGAAAGAACTTTAATTTTGACGGTGTTGGCAGTGTTCCTTTAAGAGCGCAATGATTTCAAGCTTCCACCATGCTATTTACAAGCACCATTGAACTTGTTGTTTGCAAGGTAATGACGTAACAAGGGGGAACCATAAGAGGGCGCCACCACAACTTCTCGCCGCTAATTGTCCAAACTCTCCTAATATACGGCTCTGTTGCGCCACATTCCTGTCATCCGAGCTATAGTCTGTTTACCCTGAAGCTGACACGGCAGCCAAGGCTACAAGCGCGAGCTAGCACGCGCTTTTTGCTTTGAAGCGCGCGTTTTTAGCGCGAGCGCTCGTTCTGCGGTAGAATACCTCAAAGCAGCGACCTCAAACTGTGGTGCTTATGGCAATCGCTACAGTCTCAGCTTAAAGGGATACTGAACCATAGAATTTAGTGTCCATAATAAGTGGCGCACGTTCTTTCCACCAGCCAGCAGCCGCCGGTGTGCGCGAGCACTCGCAACGAAAATGACGTCAAAGACCTCCATTCGCGCTTGAGGACAGTGAAATGCATGAGCTTCGGGCCAAAGGAGAATAAAGACAGGCTTTTCATCTCTACAAGTGAAAGCTACATGCTTGTTAGACCAATTAATCGCTTACCTTTTACACCAGACACCACTGTATAGATGAAAAACTTGTCTTTATTCTCCTTTCGCCCGAAGCCCATGCATTTCACTGCCATCTTAACCGCGAATGGAGATCTTTGACGTCATTTTTGTTGCGTGTGCTCGCGCACACCGGCGGCTGCTGGCTCGTGGAAACATCGTGCGCCACTTATTATGGACACTAAATTCTATGGTTCAGTATCCCTTTAAAGGGGCGATGCAACAATTTTTGTACTTGGCGCAAATACCGCTTAAAACGGATCCCTGACGTTAATGACCTATGAAACAAGCGTTCGTTTTTCACCCCAAGCAATAGAAGTCCCAGAAAAAAATTAAAGAAAAACGAGCAGCGTTCACCCCCTCAACTTGCTGCCAGAACAAGTGGCCACGTGATCTGGAGCGGATTATATGCCGCCAATGTTGATCATAGCCACGCGCTGGGGTTGGCAAAGCACAGGACACGCGCTGAGTTCGAGACATTGTTATGGCTCGGCTATTGTCGTCGTTGCAGCGATTGAACACGGGCCACTACCCAAATGCTTCTCGAGCTAGTAATTATCACGAGCCCAAATCGAGTGCCCACGCAATGCTCGGGTCCAATCTATGAACCGCATTCAAATATCGTCATTGGGGAAGACTGCGATCACCCCCAGCTACGTCATCAAATTTTTCAAAGGAGAGATTGAATGAAAATGATCGATTTTGTCCTTAAAATTACACCGCAACAAAGGAGTGTCTTGGCCAGTGGCGTTGCGTGTGAGTATCCTTGAGTCCCAGGTGTGCAAGTAAGCTCGTGTAAAATGAAAAACATTCCAATTGAATATCGTTGCACCGCTCCTTTAAACGGAGTGTAGGCGCTGCTTCCGCTCCTATGTCTCGTTCGCCCGCCGTGCACGCTTAGCAGCGCATCCGCTGCCTGACGCAGCTTTCGCTGTTCACCGGTTTCCCGCGCGCGCATTGGCTTCCGGAACCGTGACTTCAACTCCCTCTCGCCTTTTTCCTTCACTACTCTCCACCTCTCTACTCAGCGTGCTTCCCTTTCCACTGTTTTGTTCACAGACGGACGCAGTCAGATTTTCGCTGTTATGTATACTCTGTTTCAAACTTAGCGTGCAACGCTGTCAAAGCTACTGGCGCGAGCGCGTGGTTTCACTATGGTTTTGTTTGCGCGAGAACGCGTGCAAATAATCAACGAGATCAAGTCCCATGCTCGCGCCAGTAGCTTTGACAGCGTTGCACACTAAGTATGAAACAAAGTATAGTCACAAATAACGCATTATTAATTTTGCATAAAACCTACTCCATTCCTCAGTGGAACGTGGAGGCAAAATAAACCATCGTTTCCGCCAACACTTCCCCGTTCAACCAAAAACCAAGAGATCCCATTCCTCATCTCAAGGTTCCGTGTCCTAAAAAGCCAGCGTTCGTCATTAAAAAAAAAAAAAAAAAAAAAAAAGAAGCAATTTCGGGGTTCTGTTGATCCACCAAATAGCGGCCAAGAAAGGCGGCCACTTCTTGTTTCGCGAGATGCCTGTCTGTGGACTATCTTTGCAGTGTGCTTCGTACTCTGGCCAAATACTAGATAAAAAATAAAGATGAAGATAGCATTTTTTAAGCAACAGGCTACAATTGCTAAATAAAGAACTCAGTGAGTACACAACATAAGTTGCAGTAAATGTTGCAACATCTGTTAAGTCTGTAGGTTTTTATTGTAATGTTTTGCCCAACCCATATTAAAAAAAATTGCAAAATACTGTGTATCTATATTTCCACTCAGGAAAAAATAGAGAATCTAGATGGTGAAATTCTGAAGTTTCACTTTTATATTAAAGAACACGATGCGAGTGCCACCAATCTTGTATGTCATGGTGTAGTCATTAATATTAATCGAACATATCGCCAAGAAGCAAGCATGAGATATGCCTAAAAAAAGGGTGACCCAAGTTAAAACTTTATACATTCTGGCTGAATGTATATTACACAAAATCGGTATTTGGCCGCAATCATTTTTGGCGTAATATCAATTTCGTCCAATGCAGATCTTCCAATAGTTCACAAGTGCATAAATTTCCGTGAAAAAAAAGTCTTTCGTTTGTGTGCCAAGCCCCTTCAGTGCCTCCTTTATAAGTTACACTATCACTGTCGGCTTTTCTCCACGAGATGTTCAGGTCCGATGCTCCACCTTGTAACATGCAGGAGCGTCCACGTGGCACCGCCAAAAGGCCGTTTTTTTTGTTGTTTTTTTTATGCCTGTAGTAATATTGAAAATATATCATATATATGTTTTTTTTTAACATGTAGAACACATTTCTGGAAGCGACCAACTTGATTCAAAACTTCATTTAAAAACGTTTGTGCGAGTCAAATTACCGAAACAACCGAAACCAAACCAAGCGAAGCCAGGGGCTCTAATCGGAACACTTGGCGAGAAAGTCGGCAAGGAATTCGGCGGCTGCGATTGGCCGGTGCCGCGCTTGACCTTGACACCGACCAATCACGGCTCTCGAAGTCCTCGCCGGTCTTTACGCACTGTCTCCAGATTAGGGCTCTAGGGGCCCTTGTGCAGCGCGAACACAGAGAATACGCTAGACGCTTCTTCGTCTGCTTCCGCAACAGCTTGTGAATTTGCCGGTTACCGTGAACCGCGCGCATAAAACCAGTTAACGCCGACTCGTTAGCGAAATATTTATAAAAAATTGGGCAGTTCTGTGCCACTACACAGTACAGACACAGCAATAGTTGTGACAACTCACAGCAAAATGATTGGGCATTGTATGGCGTCGCGTTCACGTACCGTGGGGTGCGTGAACAAAAGGGCTCGGAACAAAATAGTCTTCTGATCATTTTGTTCTGAAAGCTTTTGCTCCTATTTTCATTTTGTATACTCTGTTTCATACTTAGCATGCAACGCTGTCAAAGCTACTGGCGCGAGCGTGGGGCTTGATCTCGTTGATCATTTGCACGAGTTCTCGTGCAAACAAAGACATAGATAAAGCTCCGCGCTCGCGCCAGTAGCTTTGACAGCGTTGCACGCTAAGTATGAAACAGAGTATAGCGTGCGAAAGCGCATCTCCCCGCACGAGCTTTTGGCATTGACAGTGCTACACGATCACCTGCTATGTGTTGTGTTTTCAGACAGCGCGTGCTGTGGGCATCGGGTACTACAAACACCCTAACCGCTCATTCACACTGCAAGCGGATTCGCGTTCGCAAAGCGGTTGCGAACGTGGTTGTATAAAGATCCAGTACAAGTGCACGCGCACTCGATGACATCGAGTGCGCGTGCAATTGTACTGAATCTTTATTCAACCGCGGTCGCAACCGCTTTGCGAACGCGTATCCGCTTCCAGTGTTAATGAGCGGTAAGTGTAGAGCGGTTTTTAACGCTGCGCCATAAGTCAGCAGTAATCCCTCCGCTTTGCACGCAACGAACCCAGGTTTTAATCTTGGGGGCGACAAGTGATAGTTTTTCGTGTATTTGGCAACCTGGACGCTCTATACAATGACATCTACAATATCAAAAACGACAACTACAACTAGAAAAATAACAGAAATGGACGTCATTTTCAGTGGTGTGAAGACCCCTTATTAGCTATCGCTGTAAAATAAACCAAGAAATAATATTCCGCTGAACACCTTGAGCTCGTCTCGAGCTTTAGACTGTCGGTCAAGGACGTTCACACACCTTGCTGCCAGTGATGTTCGTGCAACACCATGGAGTTTCTTGCGAAGGAGCTGGTTGGCTTCACTACACGACAGGTTTGTGCTGAACACCTAGGTGGCTCCATCACACGAAAGCCCAACGTACTATTTGCCCTCTCCCTTCCCCTTAACCACTCCTCGGAGGCGGCAGGCATTGGGTAGCTACATAGGAGGCGCTGGCCCCTTATGCACTTTTTCAACGTACCAGAAATGTAATTCCATTGCCGACTATTAAAAAATCTGGCAATCACCTGGGGTCCGATTTTGGCAACTGCGAGAGCAAGAGCGAGATATTCTTTGCCCTTCGCAGAACAAAGGAAGATAGCATTCGGAAACGGTTCGTCTACCAACGGGATCGATGAGTGCAGTTAGTCTGCTACGAAACGTCAATTGCAGAGGGCGATAAAAAAAGAAAACAGCGCGCGTCGTCTGCTAACAGATCTAAATAAAAGTTGATCACCTCATACGAACCACTCGCCGAAGTGAAGTGAGATCCCACCCACTGATGTTTTTATGTTGGAAGCCATTAGTTTGGAAACCTCAAGTTTTTCTGCTGTCGTATAAAAGCTGTCAATGATCGGTGGATGAAGGAGTGCTAAGTTCAAAACTATCAGAGTCCGCAAGGCCTTTCTCGTTATCTGTGTGTTGTTGAGACCAACGTTACTACATCAAAGTCAGTTGGCAAGCTTGTGCATCAGCCCGCCCAATAGAAAGAAGCTGCAGAATCTGTGGAACAATGGATGATGATTACCTGTGCTGGAAAAGAATTTATCGGGGTTTTTATGGTGAACATAACAAAACTTCGGGCTGGCCGCTCTTTACAATTTCTAGACCTCCGGTAAGAATTCACAGGCAGTCATGTCTGTTGGTTGTATGATCCACGATCGAAGAAGGGTCACCTCCACTTCGACTCCTCGCATTCTGAATTCGTAAAAAGGAGCATTGCTTCATCTTTCCTAGATGCGGCTTTGTAGAAATCGTGTCAACATGTGATGCATTCCAGTTTTGTCTGGCAGGTGGAGTGAGGGGTTTCGGCCGGATTTCCCACATTGTTGTTGGTACCTGATGCAGAGTTGCTGCTTAAGAAAGTGAGCGAAAAGCCACAGAGTAAAAAAAAAGAGGCTAAGCAAGAGACCGATAGTCATTCCCTGCCTACATAAAATATCCCACAATCTAAATATAGTGGCGGAGATATACGACGTGCGTATGGTGTTTTCTGCACCTAACAAACAAACATAGGAACAAATATGTGGACTGTACGATGGGCGTCGTGTATAGGATTCCGCTGACGTGCGACACGGTATACGTTGGCGAAACGGGCCGATGTATAAATGAATGAGTGCGTGAGCATGCTTGGTCTCTGAGGTCGACAGTGGGAAGGGGGGAGGGGGGGGGGGAGGCACTTACCGCTTTATTGGGAAGATTGTGGATGCCAGCCGGACTTCCATCACGTCACGATTGCTGAAAAAGGGGTTGATCGGATGACTAGGGGGATTTTTAAACACCTACACGATAAAGAAGGTGGGAAGGTGGGACTGGGCAATGTGTAAGTCAAACATCGGTCCTCCTACATATTAAATAGATATGTAATCTCGACACGTGCTTAATTGGCCTTGATGGTGTGGAATGCTTTTGTTTACTTCGGTGTTTCTTTTAAATAGAAGCTTCAGTTGAGAGTAAGCGCTTGTCCTTTGTACACCCTTCTAATTAGTCTTCGTTTCTTGTGCACTGTGTCAAATCCACTGAAAATAAAAATTGCGCAAATGTCCGCACAAAAAAAGCATGATTCGGAAATAGTCATTCTAATTTGTCCGTGGAGGCGTTCACTACGGTGGCGCTAGGAACGCCATACACCCTCACCTGCTCGCGTGTAGGCAGCAAATAGCCGAGTTCGAACGCCCCTCTTCCGTGGAGTTTGCCGACGGATAGGTATAAGAACGTTGCTTAAGACGTTCTCACTAAATGTTTTGCACTATTGTGAGCTCGCGAACGCGGGTCGAAAATGTTCTATTGGTTGATTACTCGCAAGCTGTGGTGCCCCTCGCTCTCACCTTGCTCAAAATCAAACCCCTGGGGCAAGAACCAGGATTGACGTTGAAAAGTTCGGCCATTTCTTTCACTATCACTCGACGACTTTATATTATGATACCTTTGACTACTCCAATATACTCTGGTTCCATCACTCGGTGTGACAGACATACTCGAGAAGAGTTTGCTACTGAACTCACGCCGTTTTAGAACTTCCTAGTTTATTCGTGCGCTTGCTCGAATGAGACAAACCTCCCTACGTTACAATTTCATTCGACGATGGACTTCACTAGTTTTCACACCATTCCTACCCCAGAAACAGATAACTGAACGTTGCTGCGTTTAGGTGCATGAGTGAAGTCGGGCGGCGTTCATTGCGGCGCAACTCTGCCGTAATGTTGGTTGCTTGTACAGTGTTTGCACTCGTAAAACGCTAGTAATTATTGGCATGACGTATAACAGCAGAATATCACCGCATTTTGTAGTTTCATTTAGATTTAATAGCTTACGGTCGTATTTTATTCATTGTCTATTAAACTTATTTCAATATACTGCCAGCCGTGAGGCCAAAGCAGGTTCGGAGACATTTTAAAAGTACAAGCACACTTAGTATAACAAATGTTATCAAGTAAACCACATATGTTTAACTATTAACCGCATCCATGAATAGGCAGTTTCAGTCATCAATACATTTAACGAAAAGTGTTGTAGTGATGAGGCACAATAAATGTGTTATATTTTGTTATAGTTGTGTCACTTACATTTGTGTATGTAACATATTTCTCAATATCACTAAAGTGATCACAATGTAGAACACATGTCAACACTATTCCGTTACTTATGGGCAACATGTTCGCATCGATTATCAATAGGGAGACAGAGTCATCTGAACAGATTGCGTTTGAAAATAGATCGGACAGCCTTACTTTGTATTGTCACGAATGGCAATTGATGAGGCGACCAATGATTGACGAAAATAAGCGTTTAAGGGGGCGAGCTTGTGCCCAAAACAACATAGAAAAAGGCTAGCGTTGCAGGCTTTGATGGCGGCGTAACAGCAGGATTGAGCGCTGGGGCGAGACTGACTCCTATATTAAGAAGCTTGTCAACTCCGGAGGCGTGGGCTTCTGGAACAATCGGCACAGAAGTTTCGGCGCGTAGGACGTTCGGCTCTCGACCACGCAAAAGTTTTTTCAAATTTACCAGTACGCGACGTTTACAGAAATAACAAAATGGTGTGTCCGCTTCTAGGCATCGAACCTCGGCGCTTTGCGTGAGAGCCAAGCACGATAATTATTCGGCCACGGGCGCGCTTGCTTTGAGGCGCGCGAGGCAGTACCCCCCCCCCCCCCCCCCCCTTGAAGACGAGCATCGTAGCGATGCGAAGTGCCGGAAAATTTGAGAAAAACACAAAAAATGGGAAAATACGCAGGCTGTTATAACACAGTCCTATCAAGCGAAGCACGAGATCACAATTCACAGTATCATCGGGCATAGTGCGGCTTGAGGCGCGCGACGTGGACGACTTCAAGTAGTGGCGGCTGCCGATCCTCCTCTGCTCGTTGGGTTTTCAACTGGGCGTCGTTGGGTCCGTCGTCTGCTGGCTTGTGGGGCAGGATCGACTCGAGCGTGGTCGTAACCTTTCGGCCGTGTACCCGCTGGAAGAGAGTCACCCTAATAGTCTCTTGCACCGCTCTGATGTAGGCAAACGTGACGTAGGGCAACGCCTCGTCCCACATCTTGTGCTCTACGTCGACGCACATAAATATCATGTCGAGGATGGTTTTATTGAGTCGATTCGTCAGCTGGATGTTCTGCGGTGGTACGCCACGGTGCGACGACGCCTGGTGTGGCTGAGACAAAGAACATATTGTGTCAGCTGCGCCATAAACGATAGCCGCAATCTGCAATTAAAACCTTGGGAGCGCCATGCCTAACGACAATGGACTCGATGAAATACATCGCTACTTCAACCGCAGCTCCCGACAGAAGGGGTTTGGTTTCTACGTATCTTGTAAGTAATCGCTGGCGGCGATTATGCACCTGTTTCGTTGCTTCGATGGTGGGAACAGTTCAGTCAAGTTCATTCCTATCTGTTGAAATGGGGAAGTTGGCGCGGGGAATCGGCTGAACATGTCCTGACGGTTTTGTGGGCGATTTTTTCCGTCTTTGACATTCGCGGCGCGATTGGGTGTAGAGGTGGTCTTCGGAAGCTTGGGCCAGTACCACTCTTCACGAACTTTGTCAAGTGTCCTGCTGTACCCGAGATGCTCCGCCGTTGGGTCATCATTGCATCCTTGGAAGACTTCTTCTCGAAAGCCGGAAGAGATAGCCAACAGCCATTCAGTGTTGTTGTCGCCGAAGTTCTTCCAGTAACTACAGCACCCCCTGTCAAATGGCGAAGGTAGGCAGGATTCATAAGAAAGCACGGAGTCCGTAGCCGCTTGTCCCTCTCGGTGCTCGATGAGCGCTCGCAGTTCAGGGTCGTCTTGTTGGAGTGCTTCCATGTGCTTGACATCCAGACCGCCAAGGAGACACTCATCGTCGTCGTTTTCGGTGCAGGCAGGACCAGCCTCGACGGGGGCCCATGACAGGCAATCGGCGTCATTGTGCTTCCGGCCGGAGTGTTACACCACAGTCGTGTCAAACTCCTGCAGTTGTAGGCTCCACCGAGCGAGGCGTTCGAAGGGGTACTTCAGATTCGCGAGACAGCAGAGCGAGGGGTGGTCTGTAACCACGCGAAAAAGACTCCCATACAAATACGGGCGGAACTTGCTTATTGCCCAGACGACAGCAAAGCACTCTTTTTCAGTCGTTCAGTAGTTCCTCTCCGCAAAAGATAGACAGCGTCCGACTTGCGAAGCGACTACTCGCTCTTAGCCCTCATGCCTTTGGGCCAGTACCGCGCCAACTCCGGTGTTACTGGTGTCCGTGTGCCTCTATATAGATCCACACGGACGCCAGTAACACCGGACTTCGACCTGTAACTGGTCGAAATTGCCATGACTCCTAGGCGTCTGAAGTCGACGTTTGAGCTCATCGAATAACCGCTGGTGTTCTTCTGTCCACTCAAACTTTACGGCGTCCTATGTGAGGTGCGTCAGCGGTTCAGACCGCTTGGCGAAATCTCGAACAAACCGCCTGTGTGGGCACAGAGTCCGAGAAACCTTTTAACGACCTTTTTTTCTGATGGCAACGTAAATGCGGCTACGGCGCGCGTCTCTTCGGGGTTAGGGCGAATAACTTCGTTGCTCACGACGTGGCGAAGAAACTTTGGTTCACCATAGGCGAACCTACACTTTATAGGCTTGAGTGACAGGCCGGCGCTCTTGATGGCTTGAAGCGCCATAGCCGAACCTACACTTTGTAGGCTTGAGTGACAGGCTGGCGGTCTTGATGGCTTGAAGCACGGCTCGAAAATGTCTAAGGCGCTCATCGAAATCCCCTTAAATTACTACGACATTGTCAGGGTAGACGAGGCAGTTCTGCCATTTCAGACCTGCCAGCACGGTGTCCATGACTTTCTGAAATCTTGCTGATGCTGTGCAAAGTCCGAACGGCATCACTTTAAACTCGTACAGTCCATTGGACTTGACGAAAACACTTTTTTTTGCGGTCTCGTTCGTCGACTTCAATCAGCCAGCAGCCCCTGTACAAGTTCATCGACAAAAAATACCGGGAGTAGCGCAGCCGGTCTAACGTGTTGTCGATGCAAGGGAGTTGATAGACGTCATTTTTTGTCCCAGCATTCAGTCGACGATAATCCACGCAGGCCCTCAGGGTCCCGCCCTTCTTCTTTACAAGAAGAACTGGGGCGCCCACGGACTTCTTAAAGGTTGAACGATGTCGTCGTCGAGCATTTCCTGCACTTGATCTCAAATCACCTCCCTTTACTTCAAGGAAACTCGGTACGGCGACTTGTGAACAGGGAGCGCATCGTCATAGTAACGAAATGGTGCTTCGCTACTGTTGTTTGTCGTACATTTGACGTAGTGGCCAAACACTCGCCAAGCTCACTGAAAAGGTCGAGCAGCCGCCCTCGTTCAGTACCGGGAACCTTCGGGTCAATGTCAAGTTCCGAGAAAGGCTTTCTCTCGTGCTGTGTTGAAGCTGGCTCTTCCGAAAGTGCAGCGATCGCGGATGAGTTCTGGAGTTCGTCGATCTGGCCAACGACGATACCATTCGTAAGGTGTTCCGGCGCTTGTAGGAAATTTGTAACCAGGACCATCGCACGCCTTTCTTGAAGTTCCGTTGTTCCTCTTACGACACCGATTCCTCTTTTCAGAAGCAACTGGACGCTTCCTAGCTTCGAGAAGAACTCCGCCTCGGATAGCGTTATCAGTCCCAACGGGTACGAAAACTCTTGACCGCCGCTGTAAGCTCACGTGGTTTGCGAGGACTCGAACCGCGGATGTCTTCGCGATAGGTCCCTCCGTTCCGATGTATGGCGTCGGTCGAGTGGGAGGTCTTCGGCGTTCTGGGAGGCTCCTTACGTCGTCGGTCTATGGCAACTCCACCTCCAGTGGTTGCCGCGCTTAGGTTTCCCGGTGCTGCAAAGGTGAGAGCCTCTCACGACGGGGTCGATGCATCAGCGAAGCTGGATTTAAAGTGACGGCGACCGGGACCGGGACCCGCGGCGAAGTACAGGCGGTGGAGACTGAGGTCATCGGAGGTACCTTTCAATCCCCGCGGTCGTTCACCGTAGAGTGGGCGTGGGCCGTTCAAGTGGAAACCGTGCAGCCCTATTTTCCTGTAGGGGCGACGGTGGTAGATATCGTCGCTACCCCGCAGGGTTAGCACAACGGCGATCGATCGGCCGTCCTTCACACGTAGGTCTTCCTCGGCGATGGTTGTTCCGGGCGGACGTACTTTACTTATTTTTTCTGGCGTTGAGCATACTGCGGCATCGGAGTGTCTCCTCATGGTGGCGCCATGGCTTGGCGGTTAGCTTGCAGTAGTCGTCGGGCCATGGCGGCGTAGCTCAACGTCGGTTCCTCTAGAGTCGTCGTGTTGATGGTAACTTCTGGTTGGAAGGCTCGGTGAACCTCTTCTCGGACGACCTCGGGGAGCAATAGTGAGGACGAGCGATCCGCAGCGAGTAGCAACTTGCGGAGCTCGTCCCGGACGACTTCACAGATGATGTCGCGGATGCTGGGGATGCTAGGGCTGATGTCGTAGCCCAATACCGAAGAAGCAGCGACGTTCGGGAGCCGATGATAGTGGCTGACTCTTGCAAGGAGGACACGTTCCATGTTCATGGCCTCCGTGATGAAATCTTTGACGAGGGATTGGGGGTAGCAAATAAGGCGAAGGCGTCATCATTTACACCTCGAATAAGGATCCGCAGCTTCTTTAAACGATGGCTTGAGGATCGGCGCGAGCGATCAGTGTCAAAACATCCTTGACAAAACTGGTAATAGTCTCGTTTGCTACCTGGAGCCTCATTCGAGGAAGGTCTTTGGCCCTCTCCCGTCTATGTCGATTGGTGAACGTCCGTCTCAGCGCATACTTGCAGGAGGTCCACGAGGTCAAGAAAGTTTCGCGATTTTCGAACAAGTGCCTGGCCGTTCTTTCGAGCACGAAGTATAGGCTCCCAGTCGCTGTTCGTCCGTTCGTCGCTTGTGCTGGTCCAATCGCTCGTACTGCTGTAGGCAGCCTTTGACCTCTTCATAAAGGTACGTTTAAACTCCGACGTCAACGAACCTAACGTCCGACGACGTGAACCGACGTTCGTCGTCCACTTCGCCACGCCGCGCTGCGCAGCGAAAGGAATTATCAACCGTGTTTATAGTCCGGCGTCGTTCAACGCGCCCCAACGAATTGCTTCACATTGCGGATGTGCGTCACCATGGCGACCGCGTGTTTTGGTCTCGCTAGTTGCGAATTCCCGCTTCGGTTCGCAACTTGCAGCGCTGCCCGGCTGCACTGCGATTCGCGGCAGTTTACATCTCCGCGCTGGGGTACGCTCGAAAACAAGGAAATAACGAAGGTAACTCGCGTAGAAAAGCATTTATTTTCTGACGAAAGTCATACGTGGTCAGCGAAAGAAAAAAAGGCTATCAGCCGGTCGTCGTGTCGCCTAACATCAACGAAAAAGAAGGAGATGGTGGTTCGTAGTGACCAGCTTCAAACATTATTAACTACTAACTTTATTTCATAAGATTTACCAAAATAACCCTTTCATGCGCGGTGAACATCTAACTCTACCGACTTATGTTTCATCCCGCGTAGATCACCAGTACAAAGTCAGTATCCCCAATTACAAAATTAACACTTATTATAACTCCTTGGTTCCTCGCACTAGTTCTGATTGGAATTGCCTTTCCGCTGACATAGCCTCCATAACCAGTATTCTTGATTTTAACCCATTAGCGCCCACTGTACTTTAAAAAGTACACGCGCGTTTTAATTTTTTTAGCATTAGAGATTCAATATTTTGTTTCTGTTAGTTTCACTTTTTGACCTCAGGTGTCGGGTCTATACGTCTAAATAAGTAGTCGGCGCCTGCTTTCCAGTATTACCACTCTGTCCACCATAGAAAGTTGGGAAACGCGTGGACTGTGAAGGCGCTTCAGTAAGCCAACCGTTTACATTTTCTTCTAGCCGTATTAGGCCAGATTTTGTTTCGAGTTTTGATTAAATTGTTTTAGTATAGAGCGAATACAATGCTGCATACTTTGGTTTTCATGTTCCGTGTTGTATATTCCTATAATGACTCACAAAATATAGGTGTACTTTGCTAAGTACAATGGGCTTTCGTCCATGTTTTCTTTGCAGTCTGCAGCGGTTATGAATCCCGACGTTTTCCTCAGAAAAAAAATGTTTTGCCGGTTGAGCGACGCTTTAGAAGCAGTTCTAGACGTTGTTCAAGATGCCTCCTGACCCATCACTTGACACAGACGAAGAAGAGGGAGATGATGACGCCACCAGTAGCGTTCATGTGAATGATGTCTCAAGTAAAAGACTCAAATTTTATTAATATTTAGCGGGACTTGGCAACATTCGACATAAAAATTGAAAGTATGTATGAATGCTTTAGGTACACTAGAAGTGCACTGCCATGCGAATGAGAAGGACGCTGACAACCAACCGCGGCGTGCGAAGCGGGCAAAGCTCACAAACCCAAGCTGGGAGAGCAGCGGCCCGGAGTATACATGGTCATCTTCAACAAACAGGGCTAGCAGCGAGAAGAGACTCTGAAGTCTGACGTCTTCGGCATGTCTCCAAACAAAATATTCAACACAATTTTGGATGAAAAAGTCTTGATTCCACATCGTCATACAAACTGGCACGCACGTCAAGCAAAAAAATGAGCACGGCTTTGCTCTTAGCCTGGATTATTTGAGAAAATTCATCGGTATTCTCTTGTTGAGTGGATATCGAAGCTTCCCAGTCAACGGCTGCACTGGTCGCTTGATGAAGACGTTGGCTGCGCGTGCGTCTCCAAATGCATGAGCAGGCAGCGGTTCCTCGACATAAAGCGGTTCTTGAATTTAGCCGACAATGACCTGCTTCCAGGAACAAGAGGTAAAATGTATATGGTGCGTTAATTCATGGACTTGCTAAACAAAAAATTCAGGCAACATGGCACTTTTAACGAGATACTTTCTGTTCATGAGCCCATTGGGAAGTACTTATGCCACCACCCTTTCAAGCAGTTCATTAGAGGGAAGCCAGTTCCTTTTGGATACAAGAACTGGATTCTCGTAAAGTGCGGAAGGTTACTGCTACGCATTTGAGACTTACTGGAGAAAGTACCCCACAACAGACACGAGGCCGCTAGGAACACGTGCCGTACTTCCACTACGTAAGGCCGTCGCAACTCCCACAGACCATGTTCTGTTCTTCGACAATTTTTTTCACTAGCCACGACCTCCTAGTTACGCTGCAGCAACAAGGATTTCGTGCTACGGGAACAATCCGTGAAAATCGCCAATAGAATCGTTCCCTGGCCTCCAAAAAGGAAATGGAATGTAAGCAGAGAGGCCGATTCCATTCGTGTTTCAACCCAGGTGCTGAAATACCTTTAGTAAAATAGAAAAATAACAGTGTAGTCACCATGGCAACGAACTGCAACAATATTGAGCCGATGTGCTTTGTAAAACGGTGGTCTCCTGCCGAGCAAAAAGTGAGCGTGCTGCAACCAAAGCTGTTCAGCAGCTACAAGAGTGGAAAGGGAGGCGTAGACATTTGAGAACAAGCTGCGAACTACCGTATTGATATCCAGGGAAGAAAATGGCGGTGGGTGCTGTGCACACAAATGCTCAATGTAGTGGAGGTAAATGTATGGAGAATTCACCAGATCACAGGAAGCTCAAGGCTAGATCTTCTGGCATTCACCAGGATTATTACTCGCTACTATCTGCGTCTAGGTGTGGAGAACCTAGGAGTGCGAAGGGCTCCAGCATCGGTTGCCTTGGATGTTGTGCTGGACAAAAATGGACACTGCCCATATAAGCTCCCAACGCAATTACGTTGTCAGTCTTGCCCCCACAGGTCGATGTGAGCCGGCGAGAAGTGCGATCTTACTCTGTGCCTGAAGCATGGTTGCTTCAAGAAGTTTCATGCGCAGAAGTGACTCCCACTGCAATTGCCACTATGAAAGCTAATTTTACTATATAAAGTACGGTGCCATAAGTTTGTAAAAAATAAGTGAGATATCATGAAAATGTTCCCATGTTGTTCCTGCAACTACATACATATGTGTCCAATATTTCAATCGAATTGGATGGCTAGATATTGAAAGGACCTTAATGGGTTAAAAATGCCTCGTTTGTTAGTTTTTGATTCAACATTTTCTAATTCGTATTACTGTTATAACATTGTATAACATATTTTTTTTTTTAAATGTCTGAGGAAGCGTGCATTAATTACTGTATTATATTTCATTGTATCAACAACTGTATCTTTGTCGCCTTCCCCCCCCCCCTCCCCCTCCCCTCTGTAATGTCCTTCGGGGTCTCGATGGTAAATAAATGAATAAATATTTCCTGTGCACAAACATTATGACAAGACTTTCGCGTCGAAACTCTACGGATATGACACCGAACACGGAAGCCGGTGTCCATCCAGAAGCTTCAAGCGCGTCCGCGGTGTCGTTAGGCCTACACATATTCATGGCTCCGAGACAGGTTCACGTCGGCGCGCCTGCTCACTCATTCGAGCGAACGGAATAAACAGAATGACTATCGGAAAGCTGTGCACCAACACAAGCACATCCAACTGACCAGCGCCTGCACTACATGACACAAGCCCGAACGGCAGGTAGACGAACAGACAACACAGCCCCACCGATGCCCGACTGGGGCAACTACGGGAGCACGGCAAACACGGGGGCTGGTGTAAAGGCTTCTGGGTAACGACCGTCGCCAGCCGACGCCGAGGTTGGAGCAGGGCCGACCTCGGCGCAAGCTTTGCCGACGGTCGCCGAGGCGCGCTACGTTACGTTATGTTCGACTCTCGTCGGGGTATACAAGGTGACACAAAAGAAAATTTACACGGTCTTTATTACCGCAAAAATAAACTAGGCATCGCCGAACGCTCATTCTTCACCCAAAGGTAGCGCTAGAGGTCACAACCAGATGACAAAGTTTCAGCCCGATCCGATAACTTAATCAGAAGTTATAAGTGATTTTCTGAAACTTTCAATGGGAAAATGGAGCCCATTTTTGCCCGTTTTCGGTTTCTGGTGCCATAAAGCCCCATGTGTTCGAAAATTCCGACGGCCGCCATTTTCCCATTGAAATTTTCAGAAATTCACTTATAACTTTTGATTACGTTATCGGATCGGGCTGAAACTTTGGCATCTGGTTGTGACCTCTAGCGCTACCTTTGGGCGGAGAATGAGCGTTCGGCGATGCGCAGTTTATTTTTGCGGTAAAAAAGACCGTGTAAATGTTCTTTTGTGACACCCTGTAGACATTCCTTTTGCAGCAGCGTAACGCAACAAGGTCGGGCGCGCGCGCCCGTCGACGTTACGTTGGAGTTGGAGCATAAACGCACCTTAAACCTCACCGTTGCCGCCTTCACGGGTAGGACAACGACGAGTGAAGTGGTCCTGGTGGGGTTCTTTTCTAGCTTCTGCGGCAGGGGACCGAATTCCGGGGGTTGCCCTTTGGAACGGCGGCTACTTCGGGCTTCGGCGTCTTGCGCGAAGGGTAGACTTCCGGGGTTGATCACCTCACTTTTTCTTAGAGCTTTCGGAGGGGTCCGCTTCACGGGCGTAGAACGAAATTTTCCGCCCCTCCATTGAAATATTACGAAATGCAATTGATAAAGCGACGAATGACTGACGGAAACTAAACGTTTAATGGGGCGAACTTGTGCCCAAACCGAAATACAAAAGGCAAGCGTCGCAGGTGCCGCTGGCGGCGTAAAAACAGAATCGAGCGCTGGTGCGAGGCTGACTCCGGCTCGCCCCGCGAAACCACTTATGTAGACGCGTGCGCTTCTGAAACAATCGCTGTAGAAGCGTCGGCGCGTAGAGCATTCGGAGCTCGACCAAGCGAGAGGTTCTCGAGTTTACCAGAACGTAACATTTACAAGTAAAACAAAAACGTGCGTACGCTTCTAGCGCTAGAACTTCGGCACGTTGCGTAGGAGCCAAGCATGGTAAACATTCGGCCACGGGCGCGTTTGCTTCGGATACGTGCGTGGCAGTATGCGTTGTATTGGTGTATGTTTTGTTTTGTGAATGGTTACCAAACTGGGCTTGCATATCCAACCGTTGTTAATATCAGTGACTTATATGGTGCTATTTTAAGCTCTGTGTTGGCAAATTCTAATTTCCTTTTAATTGTACAAAGATTCCTTAGCCTTGTATTGGATACTTTTTCTATATCTGTATTCCAGCTAAGATTCTATTTCAAAAGAACGCCTAGGCATTTGTACTTCTGAACGCATTTTAAAGGCGTCACCCCAAACACTATGGTGAACTGTGCTGATGCGTTTGTTTACATTATGTTCATGTATACTGTTGTTTTTGTTTAGTTCATAACATAAGTTTCCGCAGCAGCTTGTCAAGTTCTGTGAATGTTCATTCAATAGGGAGTTTTAGCACGTCGTTTCCACACGAACGTTTCGTCCTCGAACGTATCGACGTCACCACTGCGCATGCGCGTGCGAGTCGTTCGGGGCGTCGGGTGGCTTTTCTCGTTCCTTTCTCCCATTTGGCGCGTTCAGTAGCGCCTCCCTTGCTCCCGAACGGAGTGACTCGAGTCAGAGCTCTTTGGATTTTCTCGCCGGAAATCGTCACCAGTCAGGAAATGAGGTCATCTTTAGCTCCTTTGACACTACGTGCACCGTCTCCGGACTCGGTGCTTCGGAGCTTGACTCCAAAGCCAAGAGTTACGTGCACCGGAAGTGACTTTTGGCCGTCCAGTGGAAGTAGTCAATGGGGAATTGTAGTAGACCGTTTCCGCAGCCCGCTAAGCACCCGGATAGCGCTCCGTAATCCGCCACAAGACCTTGAACTATGCAGATAAGGCTGGCGGCGCGCATGCGCAGCTGCGGCGTTTTCTTCAGGGATACCGTAGCGGAGGAGAAAAACGGTCTACTACAATTCCCTAGCGACTCCTTGACTCCGGGGCCGTATACTGAACGCGCCCATTCCTGCCGCTGGAGTCGTCACCGGTACGCAGCCAGCACCGTTCACGACTCGGATAAAAAAAAAAGATGGCGGTCAGTTTGGCGACTGACTCCGCTGATCCAGCCGAGCGTTAGGCTTAAGACAGCGGGGGGCGATTTGCCATTCTATTACTCTGCTTTATTTGAGAGGTTGAACCAAATCATTTCGAGGGCTGCTCACTATGGTAAGAGATCGTGATTGCTGTAAACGGGGCATGCTAGTAAATATTTGCGATCGATCTGCGGGCAGACAAGCTGCTGTGGCGGCCACGAGCAGACGAAATTATTTGGTTTGACGTCACAGAACGTGAACAATCGTTCAAGTTCAAGATGGCGGAGACACACCACATACCTTTACGGTCATTCAGATTTTTTTATTCAATCTAGCTTCGCAGTTCTTAAAAATTCCGACCGGCGAATGTTAGGTCGGTCGTCTCGTTTACATCAGTCGTTAGCCGGGAACACGACCCGCCGCGGATTTACACATTGCAGAATGTTTCACACGTTTACTAGAAGGTGGCACCTACGGTCAAACACAATCATCATTATCGTCTACACGGTTGCGCCAGTTTCAAAATTTGCTAAATTATATCGAATTTCACGTACGGTTTCACGGAACGGATCAGCTGCACCGTTAGTGGTTTTGGAACCGTTGACTCGAAAAAACGACTCGCTAAATCTCCCTAATATCTTCTGGTCATCGGGTGTTTGTAGATTTGAATGTATAATTGTATCATGGGCAAAATATTTAATTTTAACGCAATCTTTAAATCCTTGGCTCATATCACTTATAGGTCATCGTAGGTAATTTTACTAAAGTACAAGGTGAATCCACACTAATTTTGAATCTTGTATTTGTAAATGGTGGTATCCGATATAAATACGAGTCTGAAGCCGTGCAGGGTATTTCAGACATTATGGGCCGTGCTTTTTTTGTTATCTAATATAATACTTCCATAAAAATAACAAGTGTTTTGAATTTTGCGTGTGCAGATGACGTATCTAATCTTGACATGTTGGAAGTGGAATTTGATTGACTTAAAGGCCTGTGTTTGTGTAAGGATTGTAATACTAACTCATTGTGGTTGTATTTTAAGAACATAGTCTAAAATTGCATATCTTGCACAAGGTTGTAAGTAGGGCGATTTGGTATGTTGACATGGTGAACAAAACAGCACACATAACGACAAGAACAGAGAGATGGAAAATGCACAACACACAAGCGCTGACTCGCACCTGAATTTATACAAAAAAGAATGAAGAAGAGGACGTTCTGAAAGATACGCAGGGCACGCAGTGCCTGTCACACGCGACACCACACTATTTAACTACAATGCCTTTGCCCTATAGTCCGATCTAAAAACAATGTTTCGGTTTGAAGCAGTGCCACTGATGGGTGGCTAATGCAGCAGTCCCAAGCTGTCAATGCAATGTGCTCCCGAGATTTCGCGAATCGTCTTGTATTGATAATGTCCAAGTATTGTTGTGCCTTTAAGTATCGGAGAACACGAGCTAGAATTGCAATGTACCGAAATCGCAATGTACGGAATGGTAGAAGCTATGTGGGCCAAACTGGGCCGTGCCTGAACGATCGCCTTCTCGAGGATGATTCTTCACTGAAATCTATGGTGGGCGGTCACCTTCCCATGCATTGCAATTTCTGTCCCTGTTCTCCGATTCTTAAAGACATAACACCATTTGGACATTATGGGCACAAGACGACTCGCAAAATCTTAGAAGTGCATTGCATTAACAGCTTGGGGAACTGCTGCATTAGCGACCCATCAGTTACACTGTTTTAAAGTGAAACCTTGTTTTTTGATCGGACCATGGGGCAAAGACATTGTAGTAAAATGGCGTTGTGTGTCGTGTAACATGCATTGCGTGCCCTGCGTGTCTTTTAGGGCGTCCTCTTCTTCTTCCTTTTCTGTATAAATTAAGTTGCGAGCCAGCGCTTGTATGTTGTGCATGTTCCTTCTCTCACCCTTTGTCTTTTTGTGCGCTGTTCTGTTCACGAAATGTATATCTTGTTTTGTTCCCCGTAAACATAGAATTAACCCTAATAATCCGCGTCACTCGACGCGGATTATTACGGTTAATCACCTGAAGCGTCAAATCAATCGTGCAAGGAAAGTGTTCCGAATGTGTGGTACCTCTGTGATCAAAAGCAACATACGAGTGTTGGCCAATAAAATGAAGGCTCAAATATATTCAGAAAAGCAAAAAATACTTCAATGTTACGCTCAGTCACTTCATTCCATTGTCCCCCGAAAACGTCTGGAGACCAATATCGCCGCTCTCTGCTATCGCTAACGCATTTATACGCAATACGCTCGTTGTCACTGACAGTGCCAAATATGCAAAACCATTTTATGACCACTTTAAAGACGTTTTTACAAGCGTTGATGAAAAAGTGCCAAACTGCACAACGCATAACCCCGTGTAAAACCTTTCAGACCTAGTTTTAAGTGTAAGTGGGATGTTTAACATTTGGCTTAACCGAAACGACAAGAAGTCCGTCGGACTTGATTGCTTACTAAATGCGTCCTTGAGTCCCTGCACTGAATAGGTTTCAAGGTATTTTTTTGTCTTTTTCGAAAAATGTTTACTTGAAAGTGCACTTAATGAAAACTGGAAAACCGTCAGGATTTCGACCATTCCATAAATTTAGAAATAAGCATTACGTCGCCAAATATAGGTCGATTTCTATTGCTTCTACATCGTGCACACTGCTAGAATATCGAATTCATTAGCATATTTTGTGTTTTCTTGATCAGAACGCGGTTTTGACAGGGAAACAGCACGGTTTTTGGCGAGGTTATTCTACAACCACGCAGTTAGTTTACATGATACATGAATGGTCGTCAACTATAAAAAAGGCAGTCAAATCGATG
>JABSTQ010008085.1:0-39531 GCA_013358835.2 Ixodes persulcatus | reverse complement strand
TTTTAGAAAAATATGAGCGCTTCGCTGAGCGGAGGAGAGCATTGACGCGGTTTTTTTGTATCTTACACTCTAGTTAAGTACTGCGTTGTTGTGGCAACGCCGACTCTCCTTCCACGATTGACATTTTAAAGTTATTACGTTCAGAATAGCAGGAGTTAGCCAAGGTATTGAGGGTTTACATTGTTTGACATATGCCACCTTTTTTTGATGAATTTCTAAAGTTGTTCAGGATGTTAATGAACATTGCATAAATGTTGTTGCTGTTGACTGAGGAGGAAAAAGCATCCCAGTCATAGTTCTTAATCAGTCGGTCAAAAGTTATCAAGTTCAGCATCACTAATCGGCAAATGCGCTCGTCCTCCTGAAACGCTTCAGAAGAGAAGACACATTGACACGTAACAAAAAAATGATCAGCTTGTTTTTGTGAAATTACAGCAGAAGGGACAGAAGCATCGGATGATCGAACGTTACTGTGATCGAGACAGGAGGACACAACCTGGTCATTCAGCACTTCCTCTCTTGTTGCAATTTTAGTAGTTGGTGATATTCCATGCTCGGCAAGTTGAGACAAATAGTCACAAATGACAGATTGTGAATTTTGAAGGGTGTCAATATTTATATTCCCTACCAAGCACAACGTAGTTTCGTCAGTTAATTCCTCTAAGTTTCCTCTCAGCTCTTCCAGAAAATTGATACATTTAGACGAGGGCGGTCTATATAATGGAAAAAGCAAATTGTCTGTTGGGAGTGAGAGAGCTTAACAGTCAGGCTTTCTGAGTGTCTAAACTTTACCTCAACTTGAGTCATCGACCAGAAATCCCTCACGCAAATGCCAATACCACCTCCTCGGGTATCTCGACGGGTGTAAAAACAGTTCTGGAAACCAGACAATCCAAACAGCTTTAAAAAAGTCGGAGCTCACATTTATTTCAGTTAAACAAGGGCATCAATTTTATCATGAAGATCATCAAGAATAGCCCTAAGTTCATCCCAGTATTTCGTATGCTTCGAACGTTGACATGAACTACTGTGAAGGAATTGTAAGGAAGAGGCGGCTCAAGAGTCACTGAACGCTCGAAAATCGTCAAACCGGGAAAAGCTGGTCATAGCCATTATGCGATTAAGTCAAGGTCACCACGCTGCCGTAACCGCACCAGAGGTGCGCCCTCCTCCTTTTTTGCCAAAATGCGGGCATCTTTGACCCAGACGAACTTTTATCCTCGCTCCTTACCACGGGAACGAGCTAGCCGAAATAGATCACGATTGGATTGAGTTAGGTTGTCGTTGAAGTAAACCCTCTTAGCTGAGACGTTAACCTTAAATAGTAATTAACCTTAAAGTAACCTTAAATAATAATAATAATAATAATAATAGATTTATTCCAGCATTTGATTTTTTTTTTAATATATTAGACTCGGGTCTGTCGAAGCCAGGGTTGGCTTGTGTGACACGACCCAGCAATGATGTTAGCCAATGGGAGTGGTAGACGGGCGTTCTTGGTAAAGCTAATAGCAGTCAGTATAGAAGTCCAAAATAGTTCACAAATGTCAGTCAGTATAGATATTTGAAATAAATTCACAAATGGCAAAATAAGAAACACAGAGATGATTTCTGTAACTACACTAAACCATCCTTCATGAAAAAGTAATATTTAAACACATAGATAAGTCATTGTACACTTTCAAAAGTAAAAAAAAAAAGGTTTGAAAAAAAAAAACGGGTATGTGTATACAGGCATATATCACACAAAGATGCACCGAGGCATATATATATACCCAAATTTAGATCTACAGATACATACACGGATATACAAATATACAGTACCTACAGCATAGACACAGATAAAGACACAAACAAATGCCTATGTGGATTCAGCACCAACTGAAGAAAAGTCCAAAGAGTTCAAAATGTTATTCGCAAAAGCAAATGCGAATATGATTTCTAGCACATTTCTTTCAGGCGCTTTTTTAAAGATCCTAGTGAATTGAGTTGATTAAAAACGTCTGGTAATTTGTTGAAGATGTCAGGCACGTAAAATGAACGTATACTCTTTCCGTAGTGGGTGTATATTCGAGGAATTATGAAGCGTTCACTATTTCTTATAGAGTGCTGAATAAAGTGAGGTGTTTTAAACGGGCTATTCCAATAATGCTTTAGGATAACACATCGTTGAAAAAGAGGCACAAAACGCGGTAGGCCCACTGATGCGAATACGTCACCATCCTGTATTAGTTTTGGATCATAGGCGACGTTCTTGGCGATGCTCTTAAGAATGGCATCTATTTTTGTTCTCCAAAGAGCTGAACAGTTAGCGAAGACTGTAATCCCGTATCGCAGGGCTCCATACGCGAGAGCATTAACGACCATTTTTCTGACGGAGATTGGGAGGAAGGTTTTGATGAGATATAATAAACATGATACATTTCGTAGTCTTTTAGCCAAATAATCCAAGTGTGTATTCCATGTTAAATCGCTATCGAAATAAATGCCCAAGTATTTTACTGTATTTACGTATGGTATAGGCGTACAGCTGCAAGATACACACGACGATGAATGCAATATAAAAGGTATGTCTATGCATGTCCGCTTGAGTGGGTTACGGAAACAGACAAGTTTTGTTTTTTGCACATTCACAGATATTCGATTTGCTTCAAACCAGTTCATGACTCTTGTAGAATTGTTTGTAGCATGTTGATTGCACTACGCAGGCTGATATGAGTAGATAGCAACAACGTGTCATCTGCATATTGATAAACTGTACATCCTGATGTTGATCTGGCGAGATCGTTCACGTAAAGATTAAACAGCAAGGGGGACAGAACCGAGCCTTGTGGTACTCCCTTCTGTAGGCATACTTTGGCGCTTGTTTTGTTGCAAACCAATACCTGTTGCGATCTGTCAGTCAGAAAGTTTTGAAGTAACGAAAAAAATGGACCCTGAAATCCGTAATTGCAAAGTTTCTCCAGCAGTATTTGGTGATTGATAGAATCAAACGCTTTCGACACATCGAGAAAGAGTGCGCACGTAAACTGATTATTGTCGAATGAGGTGTGTAAAGTATCAGACATATCTTCAAGTGCCGAGATGGTGCTGCGGCCGGCGATAAAGCCGTATTGGTTAGGTGATAGAATATTGTATTTGTCGAGAAAGGCGCTCATTGTTTTAAAAATATGTTTTTCGAGAACCAATGCCAAACAAGGAAGAATAGATATGGGACGATAGTTCTTTACAATGTCACGTGCACCATTTTTATAAAGAGGTCTGACAATTGCGCTTTTGAAATTTTTGGGGAAAACCCCGGTGTCAATAATTCCGTTTAGTATATGGAGAAGAACACGTTTTAAGACATTAAAATTGCGAAGCAAGTCGCTGAGTTTAATATTATCTATTCCAGGAGACTTATGAGGCCGAAAGCTAAGCGACAACATATGAAGATCTTGTTCAGTCATGTTTGGGAGAAAGGCTGAATTTGGGCAGGGTTTTTCCAGATTTACGGCCGAAACATTTACATCGTCAGATATGCCGGAGACTGAAGCAAAAAAACTATTGAAATTATCCGCCACAGAAAGCATATTGGAATTAAAGTTTTTTTAAATAACTTCATCGATAGAGTTCCGCGTATTGCCGCCTTTTACTTCATTCACAAGAGACCAGGTTTTTGCAATATTAGAACGTGCGTCGAGGAACTTACGTTGGTAGTGTTTCCGTTTTGCATAGCGTATGAGAGCGGTTACTCGATTTCTCTGGCTTGCGTATTGTAATTTTATATCTTGAGCATTTGGTGATCGGCGATAACGTACCCATAAGATATCTTTAAGTTTAATTTCCGATATAATACCTGCTGTCAACCAGAGATGTTGCGGTCTTCGTTTTTTTATCTTAATGACTTTTATACTCTTCTCCGTAAAATCTGCAAATGCATCAACTAACTTCGTGTAGGCAGTCTGACAATTCGTGATGGTTACTAACTGTTCCCAATCATATGAGGCAATTAACTTGTCAAAAACGTGACTGTCGATAATAGCAATCTGGTTTGAAGGCTTCTTGTTTTCGCCCGATACAATACCACAGTCTATTTGGCATGCCACAAAATAATGATCAGCTAGCTTTTGTGAGATGACTGCGGATTTCACAGACGCCCCTGAACTCCTGATGTCAATATGATCGAGGCAAGAAAAAATAAGTTTTCCGCTTGTGAACTCTTCTCTCGTAGGTACGTTAATAATAGGAGAAATACCGTGGTTAGAAAGAAGCGTAAGGTAGTCACAGACGTTCGATCTCGTGGATTTTAGGATGTCAATATTGAAATCGCCCACAAGGCAAATGATCTCACTCTGGCCAATGTTAGCGATGTTTGCATCAAGCTCATCTAGAAACTTTTTAACATTGCTTGATGGAGGTCTATAAAGCGCCAGAATCAATGTTGAAATCTGGCTATTGCACATTTTTATGGATAAGTACTCAGCGTGATTGAATGAGAACTTCAACTCAGCACAAGACCACCTCTCATTAACGTAGATGGCTATGCCACCCCCGCGAGACGAGTCACGTGTACTAAAAAAGGACCGATATCCACACAAAGAAAATAGTTCCTTGGATGTATCATGTATGTTTATCTCAGTTAGAACAAAAACCTCTACGATGTGTTTAATGTTACGAATAACAACTTGGAACTCGTCCCAGTATTTCCTAATGCTCCTAATATTTACATGTACTATAGTTACTGCTCTATTTACGAGTGGAAAAAAAGTGCTTAGCGAAGAAAGATCAGTAAATTGTCGAGAATCGTTCATATAATAACAGCAAGGAGGTTAGCGATTAAACAATTTTCTCGAGGTCTCCGGCCTTAGAGACACGCACGGGAATGGAACCTTCAGCTTTTTTTGCGAATATTGTACCATTTTTAACCCACACAAAGGTATATCCCTTTTCTTTGCCCTTTGTTCTCGCTTGCCAGAAAAGCTCTTTGTTTGCCTTAGTGAGGTTTTCATTAAAATATATTTTTTGCGGGTATTCTACGTAAGAAAGCGAGCGGAGTTTTTTACGGGCACTCATCCATTTTTGTCTGATATCAGTAGAGGTGAATTGAACTAAGATAGGTGGGGTTGAGTCAGGCTTGGCCCGGAGGCGGCGGACATCAAGTATCTCGCTAGCGTGACAACTCTGCAAGTCTAGTTTGACTGAGAGGTCCTTCAAAATGACACCCAAATCCTCGTTCGGAGCATAGGGAATTCCAGAAATTTCCATATTAGATTGGCGATTATCCTGTTCTTTTTCATTTATGTCGGACTGCAGTCGCTGTATCACCCATGCTTGCTCAGATACTGTCGACTGCAGAGAGCTAACTTCCGACCTCAGTAACTTAACTTCACTTTCATTGGAGCTGACACGTGCAAGAATAGTGTCGTATTGTTGGGATAAGAACGTTATTGAAGTCTGAACAGCTCCTACGGTCTCTTTTAGAGCCTCAACTGTAGGTCTCATCGATAATAGGACTTCAACGTTTGATGGTAGATCACTAAGCCTGTCAACACTGCCTTTCAGATTATGCAGAAGATCAAGCTTCTTGTTGACGGCAGCAAGTTGAACCGATATCGTGTTGTCATCATCCTGAGATACTGACTCTGACTCGGTATCAATGAAACTCGAGTGAGTTTTAGATTTTCTGCATGGGCCACATACCCAGATTTTGCGTTTTGCTTTGCCCATCGTCTTAAATGTACTCTCCGCAATGTGAGAGCATCTTTGACCAAGATAGTACTGGCTGAGGCACTCGGAGCATTTCATGAGTCTTCCATCGGTAGGAAGGGGATCAAGACAGGCACAGCAACTAAGAGACATTTTAACTTAAAGACGACACAAAATAAGATATACAAATTGAACGCCACACTCTGCAGTTCGCGGTCAACTTAGACTACAGTACACAAACGTATCAGACTCTCACCTGCAGCAAAACAGTGTGTGTGCCAAGGGTGAGTGGGAAATATGAACCGCTGACTGAAGCACAACAGTTCAAGGAAGCTGTCTATGAAGCACAAAATCCAGGGTGCGGGATGTCGCTGCTTCCCAATGCGGTTTCTGCCACCATCAAGCCAGTATGTCTGGATTGCAGCTCTTCACGGCGATGCCGGCGGATGTAAAACCAGCACAGCCTTCTTGCCTTGCCTGTACAGGACGACAACGCTGAACCCACAGCGAGTGAGGATGATCGCTCACAGGCTAAGATGCCGAGTTGAAGCACCGATGACATGGATATGCTGTGGAGTGGTTTCTGCCACCATCAAGCCTGTATGTCTTGATTACAGCTATTCACGGCGATGCCGACGGGTGTAAGACCAGCACAGCCTTCTTGCCCTGTCTGTATAGGACGACAACGGTGAACCCACAGCGAGTGAGGATGATCGCTCATAGGCTAAGATGCCGAGTTGAAGCAACGATGACATGGATATGATGTGGAGTAGGACCAATGTACAGCACCGCAGCCATCTTGAGCGATGAAGCAGAAGGCCGAAGTCAAAGCGATGATTTGGCTAGAATCCACAGTAGTTGAAGACTTCTTCAAGTTGGATCCTAACCCGCAACCCACCTTGATGTAATACCAGTGGGAGCGGGGGTGCCAAGCCTTCTGCAAGCCAGAATTTAGTAGAAATATTGCGAAGCAATTGAAAAGAACGTCTGTTTCAAGACACTTCTTCTTCTTATATTATATAATAATAATAATAATAATAATAATAATAATAATAATAATAATAATAATAATATAATAATAATAATAATAATAATAATAATAATAATATAATAATAATAATAATAATAATAATAATAATAATATTTTATTGACCACTCAATATACAGGTGTTACCGGGTCCGTGAAAGCCAACAATGGTTTGTGGGACGGGGACCCGGGATATTGTCGAACAGAGCAAGAATTTAGAAGCTTCGGAGAACATGCTTACACTTCAATACTCATACCCTCCCACAAACCCACCCACGCACCTACGCGCGCACGCACACACGCGCGCACGCCCACGCAAGCACACACACACGCGCAACCACACACACACACACACATTCGAAACTATAAATTAGAAAATGTTCATAATGATATTTTATATATATTTATCATAGAACACACTCGCACACCGAAAGAAACTGCGCAGAGTCCGACATAATTGAACGGAGCCATTTTTTAACTTCTATCTTGGAATCGAGCAAAAAAACGAAATGGGGAAGACTATTGAAAACATCTGGCACATAAGAAGCTCGTGTACTCCTCCCGTATTTAGTGAAATAACGCGGCGTTTTGAAACGTTCGGCCTGCCTAAGGGTGCGGGATTGCTATTTTGGAAGCTTAAAGTTATAAGTCCAGAAATATAGAAGTGTCACAGTTTGCTTGAACAATAAATAGAAATCGGGCACTTCTAGGTCACGGAAAAGTTTTGTACAATCTGAAAAAAACAGACGTGTAAGCCACACTTTTCAAAGTAGATTTCAAATCACTATCCACACTGGCACTTTGATGCCTATGTATTTAGTGTCACCCACTTAACTGGAATACACTTGCAACCCACACTCTGCACCATGCAAGAAAAAAGGCTTGCTGATAAACACTTGCTTTAATGGGTTTCGAAAACATATAAGATGAGTTTTCGCTGGAGTACCTTTTAAGTGATTGGACGCATACCAGTCTATAGCTTTACTAGCACTTGCCTTTAATATATGTAGTGTGCTGTCAAAAATGATGTGTCGAGAAATTAGTAAAGTATCGTCGGCGTATAGGTAACACGAACATTGAGAAATGGCAGAAACAAGATCGTTGATATTAATGGTAAAACAATAAAGGCGATAACACGGAGCCTTGAGGGACGCCCGTTTGAAGAGAACAAGAGGCGTTTGTTTGTAGACCTATTCGCACTCGCTGCGATCGACCAGATAAAAAAGGCCCGCGGAAGCCGTACTTAGAGTTTACTCAACAGAAGAGGATGATTCACCGCTTGAAACGCCTTGGTAACGTCTAAAAAAAAGGGTGCAGGGGAACATATTATCATGAAACGCAGAGTGCAAATAATCGGCCACGTCATCTAAGAGAAATTGCGTCCCCCTTCCCGGAACAAAAACCGTATTGAGAATCAGATAACAAAGGGTGACTGTCCAAAACTATACACATAATACGGAAAATGTGTTTTTTCTAAAAGGTGTCCCAAAACCGGCAATATGGATATAGGGCCATAATATTCCATCCTTGTCGATTTGCCGCCTTTAAAAACCGGCCGCACAATAGCAGTTTTCAGCTATTCCGGAACTGATCGCGACCTGATAAAAATGTTCATCATAAAAAGAATCACGTATTTTAAGGAGCTAAAGTTTTTTTGAAGAAAACCCACTATTACTCCGTCAGCCCAAGAGACCTAGAACAATTCATACTGAATAAAATCGACCGTAAACCTCCCTCGTCCATGTCACACAAAAAAGCCGACGCACAATATGCCTCATTGAAGGCCACCTCCTCGACGGGCACACTTACTGCTTGCTCAGAGGAAATTGCAAAAAAAAACGGTTAAAGTTTTCCACAAGAGATGAAATATTATCTCCGCAATTTTAAACTATGACGTCATCAAGAGAGCGCTGGCATTGATAGCCTCGAAGCCCATTTATTAGAGACCAGGTTTGTGCAATATTAAAACGACTTTCCGAGAACTTTTCCTGAAAGGAAATTCGTTTGGAAGGTCGAACAAGGCCATTTACCCTGTTTCTAGCTGCAAAAAACTATGCTCGTAGTTTAACACTTTTCTAGGTGCTCACTTACAACAAATCAACAACTTTCCTTTACCTGCGGTTGCAGCCAAAATCTGAGGGCTCAACCAAACGTGCTCTGGCTTTCGCTTCTTTACCACGACTGTGCGCTGTGCCTTCGCCTTAATTAAGTCGTGAACAAGCATGAATTTGGAATAAACATCAGAATAAGAGACAGATTGTAGAAAAGAGGCCGAATCATAGGACGACACCAGGCCATCGAGTATTTGTTTATCAGTAATTGAATGGTTTTTCTATCACTGGAAAAAACTGCTGGGGCATTAGGCCAGATCATTTGGCAACCAGTAAAACAGTGGTCGGACAATCTTTTTGAGATTAAAGTTGATTTTACCTTTACGTCTTGCGTTCTGACTAGAATGTGGTCGATACAAGACGTCATGAGCCTACCGGCCATCATTTCCTCGCGAGTTGGAGCGCTGATGGTACTTTCAGTACCTTCGCTAGCGAGAATGTTTAAGTAATCACATACCTCAGACTTGTCATATTTCAGGAGGGCTATATTCATGTCTCCTACTATGCAAAATAAACCTTGACTACAACTTCGGTAAAGGTGTCCTTACGTTCTTCAAGAAATTGCCTTATACGTTTGGAGGATAGTCTGTAGCAAGCTAGGAGACCAAGAGAGTGGTTAGAACTCTCAATTTTTAACAAGATACACTCAGCGTAATTAAAAGTTAAATCTTGTCTTGAAAAAAAAAACATTCATTTCTTACGTAAATCACGATCTCACCTCCAATTGATAGCTGACCAGAAAACGAAAAGGAATTATAACCTGACGGATTCAAGAGATTCCGCATAGCTTCTGGAGCCAACGATTCCGTTAAAACAAACACGTCAATAAGTGAGGAGATTTTATTGATGAACACTCTAAAGTGTTCCCAGTGTTTTCTCCACCTTCTAATATTAACATGAAGAATGGTAAATAACTTAAAAGGTGTTGTGAGCAACTGCTCAAACTTATCAAAATTATCACACTTATTGAAAGGAACTGCCATGATAATCTAACATAGTTTTTCAAGATCCTGGACACTGTTGATACGGACAATGTCCATATTATCGGCCTTTTTTGCATAAATCTTTCCCGACTTAACCCAAACAAACTTGTAATTCATGGTCTTGCCCCTAACTCTCGCCTTACAGAAAAGCTTTCTGCGAATTCGGGAGAGGTGTTCATTGAACAAGACGAAGGAAAGTACATTCGTAGGCGGGAATTCCCAGAGTCGATTGCGGTGATTCATCCACCTATCTCTGACACAGCTCGACGCGATCCTTACATGGAGAGGTGCAGTGGCTCCCTTCGTAGACGGCAGGCGGTAGAGCTCAGTTACGTCAGTTTGTTGGGGGGGGGGGGGGGGGGGGGAGCCCCAAACTTGTTGCAATCTGGTTCAAAAGCAGACCGAGATTTTCATTTTGGCTATTTGGCATACCGTGTATTTCCATAGCATTGCTGTTTGCTAGCGTCTGTATATCACTTAGGTCGCTCTGCTGCTGCTGAATGGTATGAGACTGCTCCGCAACAATGTTCTTAACTTCAAACAGTTCCCCCTCAAGACGGCCGGTCTTTTCGTCATTACTCTTGATCGACTCCAACACTCCATTCGTACTGGGTAGAACAAAATTCAACTTATGCTTGGAGCTCACTGACTTGAACCTTTAGGTCTTCCATAACGGGCTTAGTGGCCACCAACTCCTCGACCTTAGCCGGCAAAGGAAGCAACATATCAACACTTGACTTAATCGACAACAGCATATCAAGCCTCCGATTCACCTCATCAAGAGTCGTCGAACCGCCAGCACGACCCTGCGAGTCCTCCTGTCTATATCCCTGAGCCAAGCGAGAGTCCTTCTTCGGCAGGTTTTACACTTCCACGTCTCGCGTTTTGCAGGACCCATAGTTTTGAAGGTATTCTCCGCCAGCCCAGCACATGATCCCAAATGGCAGGAGTATTCGCATTGGACACAAGTCAAGCATTTTCCATCGGGAAGAGAGAGTCTATGAGCATTCAAGGCAGTCCATCGCGAACCATTTAGCGGTAGCCACGACCAGCCAAAAAATTCAAACGTCGGTAGCCTCATCTTAGTCGAGCTTGGAAGGGCGACCACCTGTGCGGGCTTTCCCTTTCAAAATCGGGCCACTGTCACCTGGGAACGGATCATTGGCTGTTCATCCGTAATAACGCCACGAATAATATTTAATAATAATAATAATAATAATAATAATAATAATAATAATAATAAATTTTTTTGTGAAGGAAGAGCATAATCAAGGCACAATGCAGGTTCGCTAAAGCCATCATGGGCTAATAATAAATAATAATAATAATAATTTTATTTGAACACGCATTTAACAAGGCTAATACACGGGCCTGTCAAAGCCAGAAGCGGCTTGTGGGACAGCACCCAACAGTTCATGCTTAAAAGAGTCCCCACAAACAAGAAGATCAAAACACAAACTCAAACTACAGATGCAGAACAATGTAGGTGATGACGGTGATTCCAACATATACACACAGAAATATACAGTCACAACTTCTCCCTAATACCTTGAAGTGATTCTTTCAATTTTTTTAAGGAGTCCACAGCATAGATATCATCTGGTAAATTGTTGAAAATAAATGGAACGTAAAAATGTCGCACTCCTTTTCCGTACTTTGTTTCTAAGAAAGGCACTTCAAACCGCTCAACACGCCGAAGAGGTGTACATAGGACACCAGGTATCTTAAAATTATCGTTCCAGAAGTATTTTAGAACAACCGTGTGTACAAGTAAAGGATCAAAGAAAGGCAAACCCAAGCATGTTAGCATTTCTTCTTCAGTTTTTGACACTGCACCGTACATTATGCTTTTAAATATCCCTTTCAAAACAGAGTCAATTTTTTTGCCCCATAGTCCTGGGCTGTGACCAAAAATAGTTATCCCGTAGTGTAATACACTGTATGCTAAAGCGTGAGTTATCGTCTTTTTGGTTGAGATTTGGTTTTATACAGCAAACAGGATACATTTAACAGCTTTCTACAAAGTTGTGACAAATGGGCTTTCCACGACAAGTCACTCTGAAATTGTATTCCTGGATAGTTAACATTATCCACATAAGACACAGTACAACAGTTGCAGGGCGTACACCCAGATGTATGCATGTAAAGTGCATACATCGGTAGTTATAAGTTTAAGTGGGTTATGAAAGCAAACAAGCTTAGTTTTATTTATATTGATCGTGGGACAATTAGCTCTAAACCAGTCATGTATGTGGGAAGTGTCGTCTTGGAGTAAAGTGATTCCAGCAACATAATCAAGGTGTTGTAATAGCAATACCGTGTCATCGGCGTATTGAAATAATTTACATGAGGAAACTGCTCTTGACATATCGTTTACAAAGATGTTAAAAAGGAGAGGTGACAAAACGGATCCCTGAGGAACCCCAGCTTTTAAGCTAACTTTGGAGCCTCGGCAATTACCTATCGAAACTAGTTCTGTCCTTCCCGACAAAACGTTCTGAAGTAGTGAAAGGAATGGGCAGAGGAATCTAATGTTTTTCAATTTTCTTCGTAAAGTATTATGACTCACTATATCGAATGCCTTTGCCACATCAATAAGAAGTGCGCAAGCAACCTGATGCTACTCAAAGGTACGATTCAATTCATCAGCAAATTCTTCTAGAAGTAGCTGTATCCCACGTCCACTGACGAACCTATATTGAGTTGTCGATAGAATGCATGGGGGACAGCGGGGATGTGCATGGGGGACAGCGGGGCTTGGATTGCCGGCTGCAAAGCGGCGAGTACGGGGGTAGAAGGAGGGGGGGGGGGCAAAATGGGTTAATAGTTTTGTAATTAGTAGCCGCACACTGTCGGCACGAAGCGGCGTGAACGCAGGCCGGGGGGGGGGGGGGGGGGGGGTTAACGCGCTTTGAGTTACACACGCGCCGTCCGAATTCGAAATTTAAGTTCAAGCGCGTTGCGTAGCAACCAATCCGGCGTGAGCGTCGTTGCTAGGTGTTCTATCACCTGCGCCGTAAAATTAGTGATGAACCGAATCTGCCGAACATCAGATTCGGCAAAGTTCTGCACATGCCGAAATTTAGAAGGAAAGTTTGGCAAAGATTCGGCAAAAATTCGGCAAATATCTGCGCACGCGCACGAACGCGACGGGCCATGAATCGCAAAGGGACGCCGCGGAGTCGCGCGGTTACCATCGTACAGTTTAGTACAATCAGCGGTTACTGCGAGGTGTGGAGTAGGCGACACGGTAACTCTGCGTTTGTGAGCTTTTGCAAGTGACCAATGATGCGGTGCATTCTGGATAACGTGATTTTCATTTGACATTTTCTTTGATGAAATGAGGTAGTTGAAACATTGACTGACAACTGACAATTACGCTCAGTGTTCGCAGCCCACTGCCGTCAAACGGGGCAGAGCCACGAGAGCTTGTCAGAATGTATGGGATGCAGCTGGAATCCTCGTCATAATGTGATACATGTTTTCCCTCTTAATTTATTTCCTTTTTACGCACTCTCTGTAGTGTGTATATTCTGTACATTTATATATTGGTTTTGTTTTTTCAGATATGGTAGCGGGCTGGCAGGCAATGTCACATCGTGCATCGTAGGCTCTTGCATGGCAGGGCTGGGACGGTCATCCTCTCATGCTAGAGCATTTTCGTTCAAAGTAGCCGAAGCGTCAAGTAGTGGGTTGACCCTGTCATCCTGCACAGACGTGCAATGCAAGTGTAACGCGTTCACCGCAAAGTACGTTGTTCCTTCCCCACTAGAGACCATATATGGACACAAACCTAAAAAAAGGCAGGTTTCCTGCATTTGACAGCCATGCTGCACTCCAACGACACTTCAAGAGATCTGGGTTCCAGGGCCCGGGACGATCCATCCTGTCTTCGTTGATGGAAGCCACACTTCAGCCACCGCCACTGCAGACGGTTGGAGTTAATGTCGAACAGAGAGGGCGGGATTTCATCGCTTAATATTCTTTGTGCTATATACTTTCTAGGTGGCCATGTACATGAAAGTTACAGCCCGGACCTGCCATGCCACCTGAGCAGGCAATTCTACGAGAGCAGTGTGCTGTTGACTGCAATTCAAAAATCTTCACTTGAAGATTATAATTATAATCTTCAAGTAGCGGATTGTTTTCGTCGCTTCACTTGAAGAGCCCACCCGAAGCTAGGGCAGCAGGGAATGGCTGCGACAACGACGCCTGGGGCGATTTGATCCTCTTGCGGCCGCGGCCGGGGCTGCGGCCAAGAGGGATATTTATGTCACGTGACCAGCTTCATGGGGACAAGGAGGTACCTAGCGTCCCTGCCCAATGGCGGCAAAATCCGTATCGCTTCAAGCACAAAAGCCTAATTTCGCTCGCAGAAACTGACTGCAGTGACTTTCAAGGGAAGTCCAATTGACCGCCCCTTTATACTGTATTAGCGGCAGGTAAGTTTACGGCCAGGGAGGGTAAATATAAGCCAAAATAAAGAAGAAACCACGCGAGATAAAAGCGGTGGCGGCATATTTATATACCTCCGCCAGGACCGGCGGCTCGCGCCTTCTGCCGTGGTCGAGAGGTTAGAGCTCCGGTACTTGACGTCGCGGCGTGAAAGCTCCGAGTTCAAGTCGCGCTAGGAGCTTTTTTTTGTATTTTGCGCATGTCACTTTTCAACTGTGATCCTTTTGACGAATCATCCACTTGCACTACTGCGCCTTACACAGTTTTTACTGTTGGTCCCACTTGTTCAATCGAAACACCGGGAAGAAAAAAAATATCAAAGCCCGTTAACGCGCTGATACAATCGTTTCATGATTTTCATTAAAAGAAAACCAGGATAACAACATCGGCATGACTTTCACACAAACAGAGCCGAAGCAAGCATTCTTTCCCCAGCAACTACATTTTTATGTGTTTTTAAATATGCAACGCTCTTGCTACGACTCTTTTTAATAACAGGAGGCACCTATTTAGTACTAATAAAGAATGCAATTGTGACAATTTAAAAAAAGAAACTTCCAGAAAATAAGAACAAATAAAAAAAGACTAGCAACTGTGGATTCATTTATTGAGCGAAATCCGACCGGCAAGGCAGCAAGTCAAACGTCTCAGAAAGTTGTAAAACCGAAATAAAAGAGATCAAACTTTTACTTGCATGGAATGTAATAAAAGGTATATTTTTACTCTTTACATTTTGCTGTGGCAATCGTTTTCTAATATTAACACATTACTTGTTGAATTTTAGTTAGAATAGCAGCCGATCACAACCGAATGCAAAAATGAATCAGGCGTCGACATCGCAAACCATCTCTCTAACGCAAACACCTAAAATGACTTTGGATAAACAAATGGAATTAATTAGAGCAGTTGGAAAACCAAAACAACAAATTCTAGAGAAATTCAGCAGCACAGTTACCTGGCGAACGAAGAGACGGGCATGGGAAGATATTGTCAACTTCCCGCGGAGTGCACGGCAGATGCAGGAGGCGTGGCGGAAGTTGGTAAAGAAGGCCAGAGACACGTATGCGCTCTTCCGAGGTCACGAACAACGAACTGGTGAGTCAGAACTACCCACCCAATGACTTTATAGAGCTCACAGGGACTTGTCTATATTCTTAGTGGAAGTGCAGTCAAATATAAGAAGAAAAAAAGAGAGGGTTTCTGGCGCAATTTGAATTCGGGACTTTCACGCCGCGACGTCAAGTGCCGGCGCTCTAACCTCTCGACCACAGCAGAAGACGCGAATTTCTGTGAGCGAAATTAGGCTTTTGTTTGAAGCGATACAGATTTCTCCGCCATTAGGCAGGGACGCTAGGTACTTCCTTGTCCCCATGGAGCTGGTCACGTGACATAAAAATCACTCTTGGCCCCAGCCGCGGCCGCTGCAGCAAGATGAGCAAACCGCCCCTGGGGATCATCCTATGCACAGCTAGCTCGATCCGAAGGCTGCGTCACGAGAGAACTGGATCGCCAGGTGGCTCAACAGCACGTTCCGTGGGAATGACACGAGGCATGTATCTAGGTCCTACATGCTTGAGACAAAATAATAACGACCTGATTCAAAATGTTTTACTGTTCACAGGCCTTGCCACAGTAACAATAAAGCAGAACAGCACATTAAAAACTCGGAGAGTTTGTGCACTCGGGCTCTGGCTTTTGCAAATATTATGTTTACCTTTATTCAACGCTTTATTGTGATTTGAATAGACAATCTCCAGTCTAGTAATGTAGTCGAGGGCTTTTCTCATTGATGTTTATATTACACACAACCTACTAGGCATATAGGAAGCGTAAGCCCAGACACCACCTGCGCTTCTTTTCAAACTACGGGTATCTTATCTGGGTATTTGTCAGTACACGTGAGGATGGTTTTTATGATTTTTCATAATGCTGCAGAAAAGCTAACTTCATGCCACTTTGGGAACATCCCAAGATATTTCGGTGTCTCTTGCAGGCTCAAAACTGGCCAACACAGGATGCATGCCGAGGCTATTGCAAAGCTTGCTACATCGCTTTGCATGATTCTCTCTCTACTCAGGCATTGTGTCCTTCTTTCTGAGCAAGGGCTGGAAAACACTTTCTCAAATAATTAACATCCAGCATTTGCTGTGCTCACAGCATGGCGGTAGGTGCTGGCATGTCAAGCATAGAGTTGACAATGGTGGGCATTTGGCTGTATGACCTAATGGCCACACCTATGGCACTTGAAGTCCGCAAGTGGCATGTCGTTATTAGACCGTATCTTAGCAGAGTCAATGGGGAATTGTAGTAGACCGTTTCCGCAGAACGCTAAGCACCCGGATAGCGCTCTGTAATCCGCCACAAGACCTTGAACTACGCAGATAAGGCTGGCGGCGCGCATGCGCAGCTGCGCCGTTTTCTTCACGGATACCGTAGCGGAGGAGAAAAACGATCTACTACAATTCCCTAATGAGTTATCCTTGCGCTATTTCTATCGTTTGTTCAAAAACATGATAAATGTTTATTGCAAGAGTACAAAACTGAAGTTTGTGCATGAATACATCTTTTGAGTTTGTGTCGAATCAACAAAGGGCCCTAGCAGACGACTGATGATTAATTTGAAGCACCTAGCGGTCTTTTGACGCGCAGCCTAAAGATTGGTTACACAGTGCCTGCTATTCAATAGGCCCCCCTCATACTATGGTGCCTGCATTCCAACTTCAGCTGGTGTGTGTACTGCCCCATAGCGCCCATGCACAAAAACAAAAATCCTGAAGTGTGCAAGAAATTATGTCGCAAGAGCCGGAATGTCATTCTGTTGGATATCGTGATCTTGGCAATTGGTCGTGGAGGCGCCGGCCAAGAAGACAGGTGGACGCAAAGGCTGACGTTCTGCAGACTGTCGGGATGCAGAGTGAGGTACACAAGAAAAGATTATTTATTTATTTTTATTTATTTATTTATAATACCCTCAGGGCCACAAGTGGCGTTACAGAGGGGAGTGGGTTTACATGAAGTAGTTGGTGATGGCGTCCCGAAATCTTCCACTGTCGGTGATGCCGATGAGGTTCTCGGGGAGGTTATATGCTATATCTGTCTTAGCAGTTGTGCCGCCACCCGCATCGCGACGAGCGAGAGCTTTACACATTTGGGACGTTACGAGGTAGAAATCGATGAACCAAAAATAAGGGCCCGTTAAACACACCAGCCGGAGACACGTGCCATGCAGCATAGTCATACTTCGTGTCAATCGGCAAGAATGGGAACCCCCAAACCGGGGACATGTAGGCCGCCACTTTGTCTCAGAGCCACCGAGGTGGCTTGAATCACAAGCAGCTAGTACTCATCCCAATATCCCAATTACTTGCTTCAGTCTATACCCGTCTCGAAACACTGGTATTTGCGGCTCCAATGAAATCTATGCCACATAGCCACAACACTGAGAAACAGTGGAAGGAGGTCATTTTGCCTTGGCAGTCCGCTTTTGCTGCTTGTTTCTCATAAACATCACTGTCCCGTGTGCATGTTTCTCAGCATGACACAATAATCATGATTTAGCGGGTGTGCTACACGGCACCTCATTAAATCTCTGCAGAGTGGCATTTGGTTGTCTTAGAGATACGCAGGTTCTTTGCCGAGCCTAATGGCAGTCTGTGTTTTGGTTTGTGGGAACGTTTAGAAAGTATGTTATTAATTTTAAGTGTTTCTACAAAATACTATCACAATGGCATGACAATGGGCTTGCATACCCACTCGCATCTCAAACAGCGTGATATCTGTCATGCTGCTACCTTGTTGTTGTTTTGCACGATCTAGAACACAGGTCTCACAAAGAATTCGGCTTCTACGCTGGGATGCCAAAAGTGAAAAAAAACTTTTTTTGCAGGATGAACGACTCATTGGTCCTCCTTTGATCTGCCATCAGGCTGACGTTAACGCACTACAGGAGTTGCCTGCAGCGTGGCGTACTTTTAGTATTTGCTTTAAGATGGCTGCACTTATATGAGGCAGAGTATACAAGGGGCTCTGATCTGGACACTTGGCGAAAAAGTCGGCGAGAAATCCGGTGGCTCCGATTGGCCGGAGCCAAGGTCAAGAGCGGCGTTGGCCAATCACGGCCGCCAGACTTCTTGCCGACTTCTTCGCAAAGTGTCAAGATTACGGCCGCAGGACGACACTTGTAAATAAAATGTTACTAGATCCAATCACGTCATTACCAGTTTAATTTAGAAGCTGCGTTCACATATTCAATTTGTTTTGGAAATTAGACTTTCCTTTAAAAAAACACTTGAGAATGGAGTAACTTTGTTGTTCAACTTCTTTCTTTGTTTTTCCCGCAGGCATGGAAAGATATCAGACCCCAAGGTACGGGCGCGGTATGAGAGAGAAAGAAACTGCAGAGTCAAGCTCTCCGGCATGACCATTAGGAAGGCCAATCCATGGCTAGCTGCCAGCCCAGACGGCTTTTTTTTCATGCCTGTGATAACTTGTTAGAAATTAAGTCTCCAACAGACCATGTGATGAACAGGCATGGCGGCCTGACTGGCCTCTTTTCATGTCAAACATATGACGTGAGATATGACGACCCTAAGCTAGAGCTTTCACCAGATGGAAAGTCTTCGTTCTACACCCGGGTGCAGCTGCAGCTCTTCTGTTTGGAGGCAAAAAAACATTGTGACTTTGTAGTGTGGACGAAAGGTCAAGGGCATGTCATCGGTGTGCCGTACGACGAGGAATTTGTAGACTATTTGTTGCCAAAACTGGAAGCGCTTTATTTCGAGCAGCACCTGCCTGCACGTGTCGATTGTCATTGATAATAATGAAAATTTAAATGCAAAGTAGTAGGGTACATGAGACTTCAAAGACTTGAACTTTGCTCTCGCCCCTTGATCAGGCTTGGTTTCAAAACGCACAGCCTTGCGATGACTACCAGAATGCTGTAGACACAATTTACCATTGCAAAGACTAGAGATGGAACGTATTTCAGGAACCAAAAACACTTTATACTACAGATCGATCTCTCAACATGAATTCGCACCCTACAAAGCCGACAGGAAAGCGTAACCTCGGCCTCAGTTGCTGTTTTTCTGTCTGAAGACGGCAACGACAACTTTACTCCATATGGTAGAATATCTGCAATGGTGAAGCCCTTTTCAGCAAGCACCTCGTCACCAGAAAGGAGGTACTTCAACAGACCAGATTCCCAAGTGATAAACTTGTCACTAGCTCGTCCATCATAAGCCATGGAAATAAACATAATCAAACCGTTCTGAGCGACTACGTGAGGTGACCTTGGCAGTGTTATCGCTCCTGTCCGGGCTAGAACTGCCGCCCCTTTTTAGCATATACTGTGCTTTTTCAACGAATACTTCAAAGCAGTCTGGAATAGATGTAGTGTTCGGGACATCTTTGAATACAGCAAGAAGTGTCGTTAAAATTGTCCCCTGTGGCAGCCACATGACAACGTTCTCTCGCGAAAAATCAGCAAGGACCCCGATCCAGAGGTTAAAAAACTCTCTACTCAGTGACACAGAAATCTCAAAGCAGAAAGCTAGGTCTACCACCAGTAGTCCGAGGCGTAGTCTCTCGAGGGTCAGCAAGACCTTGCTCTGAACATCAAGCTTGCAACTCAGCTTTGCAATTGATTATAGAAGCCTCACATACTCGTCGGACATAGCTTTCAAAAGTCCAGGAAAAAAAATGAAAGCCGTTTACAACTCCCTGTAACGCCGAATTGGAGCGCAGCTCTTGAGGAGGAGGAGGGAAGGGTAATCAGGGGAGGGTATACCCCTCCTCCTCCCCTCATTCTTCAATCTCCTCCGGGGGGGGGGAGGGTCACGTGACCTCGGGGGGAGGGGGTCACGTGATCTGGGGGGTCACGTGACCCCCCTCCCCCTCCTCCCCCCAGGTCACGTGACCCCCTCCACCTCCTCCCCCAGGTCACGTGACCCCCCTCCCCTCCTCCCCGAGGTCACGTGACCCCCCTCCCCCTCCTCTCCCCAGGTCACGTGACCCCGCCTCCCCCTCCTCCCCGAGGTCACGTGACCCGGGGGGTCACGTGACCTTCTCATCTACCTCCTCCCCGAGGTCACGTGACCCCAGGGGGGGGGGGGCTCGCGCGGTGCATTATGGGATATTTCTTATAATGCACCGCGCGGTTACGCCGACGGCGACGGCAACGCCGCTCAAGCCGGAAACGGGCGCCTAAGAGCTGCGCTCTAAAACAAAAGCGTTTTGGACGCAAGCGATTATAGAACGACAATGCAGTTTGTGTCGCACGCTTGTGTGTCCTTACGAGAGAACAGGTGAAGCCGCGCGTTGGAGTGGTCCTTGGAGTATTCGTGTTCGTATTGCACTGCCTTGTTTTCTTTCACCATATCACACCTACAGATGCAATGACATGTAGGGAATAGAACAGACACATCAGTCTTCTCAACTGGTGCATCGACTGCATTGCTTGGAATGCTCATCGTGATGCGTATCAACACCTTTTTTGAGACGACAAAATCATGTAGAGTAGCCCCAAAGGACGCACATTCGTTGCTGCAGTCGCTCAAGCTTGACCTTGAGTGTAGCGTAGCCTGCGTGTCTGGGCTTGGAAAGGGATGCCGTGTTGGCTTTCTCCTCCCTTTATTTCTTCGGAATCCTTAAAAGAAGAGTTAAAATTAGTCAAGAGAAATATTTAGTAAACATATATGGGCAAGCTAGCCTGAATTAAAAATTATGAAATAAAAATAATGAAATGACAGAACAAAATAAAAGCAATAAACTCTGGCTGGGTCCATTACCAGTTTGCCGGTCTTACTTCAACCAGTTTCATGGTAAAAATTTAGCGCATATTTTGTGTTTGTTTTAATTCAAAGATCAACCACTATTGTGTAGTGGTTGATCAGCGTCATATCGTCATAGGGTATCTCCAGTTCTCAGAGATGCTTCTGTCAAGGTAAATAATGGATGTCTTTGAATCTCAAGAAAAAAAAATCGGGAACGCCGGAGTAAAAGCAAGCGTACCACGCTCCCAGTCTCGAGATGGATCATAGGGTATGAGTTAACTTACGTCGGCCAGCCTTCAATGAAGTGAGTGGAGCACACCTAACTATATAGGCAAGTTATGTGAGACCAAGCAATACTCAATCATTCTCGGGCAGCGATCGAGTTTCGCGCGGCAAGTTCCACGCGTGGAACGTCAGAAAGAACCGACAAAACAATTACCATAAATGACGGACACTCAAGCCGCTTTGGCATCTCGCCATCTCCCTCGCGCTTTGTGTTGTGATCCTGGTCGCCATAGCGGGCGACGAGCCGCTGTCAGCATACCGCCCGCGCCGACGGGACATAGGCGAGAAGTTAGAGTAAATTCCTAAACCGGTACTCGCTCTTGCGTTTGTAGCGGGAGTCAGCTCCTTACGTTGAAGGTTGGCTAGCCCTTTTTCTTGGTTTTTGTGCCCTTGCAGAAAGCAGTGCAGCGCGTACGGGTGCAGGCAAGGGATATTGGCGCGTACGAGCGGATCATGTTCATCGCAGACAGAAGTGTTCCACGCCTTCGGGAACTCTCCACTATTCTTGCAATCGATCACCAAACATGTCTTGCCGGCTCGGTGCGGAGGTTTCTCCGCTGCAGCGTGGTCCATGCAGAAAAATCGGGCCCACTCACTGTCACTCGCTGCCTTGCGCTGCCTTGCGCGTACCGAAACTGGAGGAATTTGAAGCCACGTTATGGAGGCCGCTCCCCAGCACCCCCTCGAGGCCGGTCACTTAACTACTGATATGGAAAGGTCTATGCAGCAGCCTAAGGCTGGTCTGCCTTTGAGGAGTGAAGACAGTCGTTTATACAGTGCATGAAAACTTTCGCCACTGCAGTACAACTGCTACCCTGTGGTATTTAACGTGAATTACGCCGTTGCCATACGGGGCCGCATGCACCGTTTCGAAGCTCATTCAGATCTAAACGGAAACAGGTGGGGTTTGAATCCAGCTTGTCCGAGTTGCCTTGCGCCAACACACTTGGCCATCGGCCGCCTTCTGTGTTCCATTAACCGTTTCGTTCGACTCTGCAGTAAGAAATCAGTTGGGAATGAATAAGAGACGCAGAAAACGTGCATTCAGGACACTGATTTATGAGTGTGCGGAGCGATTATTGGAGACTTCCGTGACTCCACATTTCATTTATTTTTGAAATGTACATTGAGATCATTATCATGTCTGTATTATTTACAGAAACAACCTGCAGCGCAGAAGCATGATAGCAGGGAAACACAAAATAAAACACATACTCACGAGCGTAAAAACAATGGAAAAAATACAAAAAATACAGTTAAATAAAAGAAAACACACAAACTTTTGAATGTCAAAAAATTTAGGATATTGAAAAAAATATCTACGTCATCTGTAGTAAATACTGATGTAGGCACTTAATTCCAGTCCGTTATTTTAAGAGGGAAAAATTAGTTTTTTTTTAATCAGTTCGGCAAAATATTTCTTTGATCTTGTTACAATGATCTATTCTGGTTGAAATATAGTTTGGTAAGTCAATATAATTATGCTTATCAATTCTATTTAAATTACAAAATATAGAAAATAAAAACCTTAGACGAAATTGCTTTCTCCTTAAATTCAATAGTTCCCAATCGATCTCACGTTTAATTTCTCTCACACCGAATGTTCTATCGTACTTTCCCGATACAAACCTAGCAGCACGATTTTTGCATTTTTTTTTCTATTTTAATGGCAAGGTACGCTTGGTGCGGGTCTCACAGAACACAGGCATATTCAAGCTTCGGTCTTACAAAGCAGCAGCAAGCAGTTTTTTAAGCTCTTTGGGAGCAATGCGTAGATTTCTGTTAATAAAATTTAACATTCTACCAGCCTTTTGTAGAAATTGTGTTACGTGAGCATTAAAAGAAAGATTGCTCGATAAAATGACTCCAAGATACTTCGCATGCGTGTTTCTATGTACATTTCGAGAATTATTAGAGTAACACGATAAGATTCTTTCGCGTTTTTTCCCGAAAGTGACGTGGACACACTTGTCAGCATTGAGACTTAATTCCCACGTCCGGCACCAACTGGATATTTTATCTAAATCAGATTGTAAAAGTGCAGAATCATGTAAATGTTCTACTCTACGATACAAAACGCAATCATCTGCGACAGCCTCACAGGCGAGTCAATACCTACAGCTATGTCATTTGTAAAAAAAAGGAATAAAAGAGGCCCCAAGACTGACCCCTGCGGAACGCCAGATGTCACAGCAACAAATTCAAATTTTGCACCGTTAATGACTACGCATTGCTTTCTTTCAAAAAAGATAATTTTATATCTATCGGTAGACGCTGTTATCAAGGCCCAAAGAGCGCAGTTTATACAACAACAAAGGGTGGGACGCAGAATCAAACGCCTTCCGGAGGTCAGGGAAAATAGCATGCGTTTCCCTTCCACTCTCAGTTGTTGTAGCATGATCATGGTAAAGTTTAACAAGCTGAGTCACGCACGAAAGGCCCTTTCGGAAACAATGCTGAGCTGGAAAAAAGATGTAGTTATTATCTAGTTGTGTTTCAACATTGCAATACACGATGTGCTCTAAAACCTTGCAACGTACACAGCTAAGGGAAATGGCGCGATAGTTTCCACAATTTTTCTTGATCCATGCTTGTGGATTGGCGTAACAAATGTCCTTTTCCATTCGCTTGGAAGTACACCTTCCTCTAGAGACTTTGAAAAAACTATGTGAAGGTAGCGGGACACGGCGAATGAGCACGATTTCAGCACTTTTGGCGACAAGCCGTCTGGGCCCACTGCTTTTGTTTTTTTTTTACATCAAGGTCCTCTAAACATTTCACAATGCCTTGTATATTTATGACAAGAGGTGACATAGGAGGCCCTATTCCGTCACTGAGGGGTGGATAACGTGGACGCATATTGTTAGAGGTGAAAATAAACTGAAAATATTTATTGAAACAGTTGGCAGTATTATGATTATCTTCAATAACCTCACCATCACCCAAAATATCCGGTATGCCAACATTTTCCTTAAGAGTTTTTTGAAGGTCGGTCCAAACGTATTTACTATTTGACCGTATTCCATCTGAAAGTTTGTCAAAGTATTCCCGTTTCGCCAAGGTGATAACACCTTTAGAAGCATTATTCAGCTTCTCAAGTTTTGATACAGCAAATTCAGATAAATGCATTTTGTACTTCTGATATGCACGCCTTCGTTGATTTATTAATCTTTTAACAGCATACGTCATCCAAGGCTTATCAGATTTAGTATTTTCAGATATATATTTGGCTGGAATATATTTTTCAATTAGACCTGACAAACATTTCTTAAAAGCAACTCATGAATTATCCACGCAGTTCCTCAAGGATAATCTAGTAAAATAATCTAAATATTCAAGAAATCCTGTTTCGATGCCTTTATAATTCTCTTTTTCATATATGAATACTTTTCTACTACTTTCCCGTGCACGGAAGAGATGAGGGAGTGTTAAACTAGCTGCGACTATGCTATGATCGCTAATTCCAGGAAAGATGGACAGATCATGAACAATATCACTGTTGCACAAAATAAACCAAGAATGTTTTCGCCTCTTGTTGGTTCACAAACAAATTGTTCAAAATCCGTATGTATTTAAAATATCTTCAAGTAAAGAGTACACAACGGCAGTTTGATACTTTAGACCCATGTTACGGATAAACAAAACAGGACGCGGGATGGCCAAAAAAATATGCTTTTCGTCTAAGGCTCGTCAAATTATGAGGCGCTGGAGAAATGCAGCCTTCTGCGTTAAGTCCTTATTTCAAACTTTACGAACATCAAAACCGAGACCTCAGGTCATCCCGTACTTGCATAAAATTTCACATAACTTAAAAAAGGTGGCAGAAAGATTTGATGTGCCGCTTGTGTTTTCGGCGCCATGTAAGGTGGCCCAATTATGCCCACGGATTCAGGAAAAAAAGAATGACGCGCGCTTATGCACCGTCAATCATGCCAAAAGATTTGTAGATTGTAACGTGGGCGTGGTGTTCAGAATACCGCTGACATGCGGTAGAGTGTACATAGGCCAGACAGGACGGTGCGTAAATGAGAGAATGCGCGAGCATGACCTGGCTTTGCGCTCGACACCTGGAGGACACTTGCCTCTTCATTGCAGAGACTGTCTGTGCCAGCCCATCTTTCAAAATACCACGATCGTGGGGAAGGCTCGTGAAAAAGCTGCGAGGGAAGTGCTTGAAGCGCATGCTATAAAGAAAGAGGGCGCTGAAGGCTGCGTCAGTCAGCCGTCAATTTTTCGGCACCAAAAAGAGAGTGATTTTATTGATGCGTGGTGATGTGTGACGCCACTGAGTGATTCAGTGTATTTTGTAGGAGGTTGCTTGCTTTAGCTGTTTTTAAATAAATGTTCAGTTGAGAGTAAGCGCTCGTCCGGTTCGCCTTCCTACTTTTGTCCTCGTCTTTGTTAGCGCTTTTGAATTTTATGTCATGAACCAACTCGCCCGCTTCGCCACTTTAGAACAATACACAACTCGTTACTTCTAAAACATTCGGATCGTGTGTAAACACTAACCTGTGGAACGACAAGCAGGAGAGGCATATCAGGCGATGTTACGGTGGCAGTGCTGCCGAATTCTCTGAAGAAAGCTGCCGATGATGGAGTGCTCCTATGTCATCCGCTTGGTGGCGCCGTTCTCGTTCCGATATCTTGCGCTGGCAGAGGCCCATGGAACATGTGCGGGAAGCAGATGTTATTTCCGCACGCAGGCAATGACGAGGCAGAAAACATCGACGCAGACGCAAGCAGGCCCAAGGAATTCCAATGCAGCGCCTGTCGAACGACAGACAGGAGAGACATATCAGGCGATGTTACGGTGGCAGTGCCGCCGAGCCCACTCGCGCAAACATTGCATTTGAGTTAGCCGGATTCATGGCGTGTATATCTAAAGTTTCTTGTAACTAGGCTGATGGACACATGAAAAGAATCGATTGGTGTACTCAGATTGAATTCGATTTGCTTCGGTCTCAACAAAGTGTTTATACATGTTCGTATGGATTATTTATACATGCATGAAAAATGTATTTTAACATCAGTAGCAATTTTAGCTTCTACAGCATATTCTATCTGAACAAACTCCATGAAGTTTCTAGTTCCCTTACATGCTGATCAAAATAATATTAATGGGCGACAAGCATGTTTTATAACTTATATTCAGCGCTTAGAGACTGCAGGTTGAAAAAATCCTATGCAAAGGCTGTCCATGATGAAAAGTATAAATATTGTTGATATAAATACAGTATATTTTCAATTCGACGTTAAAAGATACTAGACTATAGGTTTGTTGGTCAACAAAACAATATAGAAATTGGCGTCTGAGTCAAAAAATGGAGGAGTATGCATGCATTATTATCTAAGAAATGTAATTTTGTTTTACAAGAAGCATTACATTGTAAAGGTCGAGTAAGGCAAACATTTACCTGATATTATAGTGAATAAGGCAAAAACGACCGTAGTTAGTTACACTCTAGTCATGCTGGTCTTAATATCTATAGAAGGTTTCGGTCAAACTTTAGAACATTAATAGCGTTTCGGATAACTGGGTGATGGACTCCAGCCATCTGATAAAACGAAAATTCGGTGATCTCAAAAGAAATAAAAAATACAGCCTAAAGTACAAACAATAGTGTTGAGCAGTTAATATTAGTAAGGCCCTGCAATGTATGTATACATTTCATATAGTATAGGTCACCGATACCCTGGAATAAAATAAATTAGCACCTCATCATTTTTTTTGGCCTAACATTTCAATTTGTTAGCTTTACTATATCAAGCTCTACATTTCCCGCGTTGTTTCTACTTAGAGTTTGATATCATTGATACCATCGCTCCCTTTACCAGAAATTAACAAACACAAATTACACAAGAAAGAGACGAAAGTTTAAAGCAGATCATTTTGGGATTGATGTGAAAATTTTATAACGCGCGAGAGCAGCGCTTTTAAAAGAACGGGGACAAAATATCACTCTTGTTTAAGATTACAAATTTAAATCCATACTTCGAAATAAAGTTTCATATCACGCAAAAAATTTTTCAATTTGCAGCCCACTTGTACCGAATGCTTTCGGTTACGAATCATTGAAAGGAGAGAGAGAGATAAACTTTATTTTAACCGAAAATTGGAAGCTCTTCGATCTTAGCCCGGGTCCGGGCCTATATAGCGGTGCCGGTGTCCGTCTTCAATCATAGTTTGTGTGTGATGAACGAGGAAATTCATCGGAAGGAAAAAAATATCCTTATGGCAAACCTACATATTTGCATAGAGTTCGCTTGCTTAAGATTAGCAGTTTAAATCCATACTCCGAAATAGAGTTTTCCTGTCGCGAAAAAAATAACTTTCAATTTTAGAGCAAAAGTTTCTAATGCTTTCGATTTCCACTCATTGGAAAGATATATATATATATCAATGGAAAATCTACATAGTTGCATAGATTTCGCTAAAGTTAAGTCAGCGTGAATGAGATATCGAAATAATTCGCTTCTTGTGAGATCTCTGAATGGTGCTGCCTCTCCACAGAGTGAATACTGCAGACGACATCGTTTTATGGGCTCTTTTCCGGGCTCTTCACGGCGGCCCAAACAAAGGCTAAGAAATAGGAAATAGGATCTTTATCTTGAGAGCTCCATATGGAATGTATACTGCAACAGAAACAGATGTCTATTTGCGAGGTTTGCAGGAGGCGCGGTCGAAAAAACCCTCGAATGATTTTTTTCGTGCCCATATTTCGGGTCGTTCATGTACCACGGGATTCTACTCGGGTTATTGTAACTGGTTCCCGAAATTGTTTTTTTTTGTTCTTCTGCAGGCTCGTTGATTTATTTATTTAAACTATGCGCGAGGCCAGGAGATGATTGCAGAGGGGAATGGGTTACAGGTTTTATCAAACCAAAACAAAACCTACAACAGATTCTAAGATTGATAATAATAAAATAATAATAATAATAATAATAATAATAATAATAATAATAATAATAATAATAATAATAATAATAATAATAATAATAATTATTATTATTATTATTATATTCAGGAATGCAGATCTCGCAGGGTTGATGACAGGACTGTTAAAGCCAGCTAGGGCTTGTAAGACCATGTCCAGAGAGTACTCTAAGGAAAAAGCAAACATGAGTAAGAAATGCAGCTCAATAAACGAAATTAAAAAAAAAACATTCCGAGTATGAAAATGTTACAGTTCCATTGGAGACACAGTACAGTTCTTTGGAAGGTGGAAAAGTCACAATATAAAAGATGAAGTAAATACAAAATGCACACACGCACGCAACTTGTCATAAGCACAACACCATGGCGAATAGGAAAGTGCTTCTCGAAGCTGTAGGTGAGAAGAGTTAGCAATCGTAATCGTACAAGAAAAAAAAATATATAAAAAAAACACACGCACACACTTGTTTGCGTTTTTCCACGACACAGGACCCAAGGTTTGCCGAAGGGTTTGTTCAGCTCAATAAACAAAATTTAAAAAAAAAATTAACGACTACGGAAATGTTACAGTTCCTTTGGAAACACAGTGCAGTTCCTTGGAAGGTAGAAAAGTTCCAATTTAAGGAATGAAGTAAATACAAAATGGACACACGCACGCACGTTTTCATATGCACAGCACCACAGCGAATAGGAAAGTGCTTCTCGAAGGTGTGGGTGAGAAGAGTTTGCTAATCATAATCGCACAAGAATAGAAAAATATAGAAAACCCGCACACACTTGTTTGCGTTTTTCCACGATACAGGCCCCAAGGTTCGAAGAGGTCTTCAGTGAACAGTTACATTTTCGGGAAAAAAGCAAAGCAAAAAAGCCTGTGTTAATTAAAAAAAAAAACGGAGAAACAGAATCGGCGCAAAGGCAAACAAAAAAAAAAATAGGCCTGAAATTTAGGAAAAGTTTGGAGCAAAGCAATGAGCTTGTGTGTAGAAATGAAAATAAAAAGAAGGAGACTATAGCAGCCCAGGTACACTTCGCATTGCTATCACGATGGCTCTCGCAAGACGTCAGAAAACAAAGATCTTAGACTTTCTTCAGTGATTTGTTGGAAGCAAGGGAAAGCAAGGAGTCTGGAAGAGTATTGAAAATGTTTGGCACATAATATTCGCGCATTCTTTCACCATCGCGAGTTCTCGCTCTTGGGGTATAAAGGTACAAAACTCTTTAAACTATACATTAAACAAGAGACAGTTCGCAACCGTTGGCCTATGTAAGACATATGTGTGCGCCATGATAAATCACAATCAATGGTACTTAATACCATTGATTGCGTAGGTACTTAATAGAGCTAACATATTGAACGGGTTCACAATCGGTACATAGCCAATTGGATTCATGAAGTAACAATGAAGAAGACAAGTTGACAACTTTCAGAGGATTTAAAAACATACAAGTTTTGTTTTGGAAGTGTTCACCCGCAGCTTATTTGCCGAAAACCATTCCATGAGTGCAGTCGCGTCTGCCTGCCGTATTTTGATTGCATGCTCGTATACCAGATGTCTAGAAAATAAAACACTATCATCGGCATATTGCAGTACCGTGGAGCTTGTGACTGCAGTTGGTAAATCATTGACGTAGATGTTAAATAGTAGCGGCGATAGAATAGAGCCGTGTGGGACCCCGGACGTTAGGCACACCTGTGAGCTGCGAGAGTTGCCCAGAGACACGACCTGGGTTCGATTTGAAAGAAAATTTCCGAGCAAGGAATAGAACGGCCCTCGAAAGCCCATCCTGCAAAGCTTATACAAAAGGATGTTGTGGTTTACAGTGTCAAATGCCTTTGCGACGTCAATGAACAGTTCACACGTGTACATATTATTCTCAAAAGAGTAATGCAAAGTGTCAGAAACATTTTCAAGGAGATCAATGGTGCCACGACCAGCTACGAACCCGTAATGAGTTGACGATATAATGGAATGCGTGTCAAGAAAGCCAGTAAAAACAACAGAGGTGTTTTTCGAGAATCTGGGACATGCAAGAAAGGATCGAAGTAGGTCTGTATGAAGAAACTTGGTCTTTTACGCCACCTTTGTAAAGAGGAACCACTAAAGCTTGTTTCAATTCGGTAGGAATATTACCCGTTTCTAAGATATCATTCATAATGGTCAGAAGCACATCCTTTATCGAGTAATAGTTGCGGCATAAATCTCGAGCTGTGATGTTGTCAACATCCGCAGATTTAGATGGCCTGAAACCGAACAAATATGAGCGCAAGTCAAGCTCCGTGAGAGAAGGAAGAAATGCTGATTTGAAGAAAGCCGGAGATCCGGGTGTCCAAATGAAGGATCCCGTGCTCGTCGGAATGGCAGCTGAGTTTTTGAAAAAAGTATTGAATGCTTCCGCAGTATAAGTCATGTCTGTGCCAAAGTGGTCACGAAGAGCCTCGGTCATGTTCTTTCGCACATGACCACGAAGCTCATTGATAAGACACCAAGTTTTTCTTGAGTCAGAGCGAGCATTGCGAATCGTTTTAGAAAAATATGAGCGCTTCGCTGAGCGGAGGAGAGCATTGACGCGGTTTTTTTGTATCTTACACTCTAGTTTAAGTACTGCGTTGTTGTGGCAACGCCGACTCTCCTTCCACAATTGACATTTTAAAGTTATTACGTTCAGAATAGCAGGAGTTAGCCAAGGTATTGAGGGTTTACATTGTTTGACATATGCCACCTTTTTTTGATGAATTTCTAAAGTTGTTCAGGATGTTAATGAACATTGCATAAATGTTGTTGCTGTTGACTGAGGAGGAAAAAGCATCCCAGTCATAGTTCTTAATCAGTCGGTCAAAAGTTATCAAGTTCAGCATCACTAATCGGCAAATGCGCTCGTCCTCCTGAAACGCTTCAGAAGAGAAGACACATTGACACGTAACAAAAAAATGATCAGCTAGTTTTTGTGAAATTACAGCAGAATGGACAGAAGCATCGGAGGATCGAACGTTACTGTGGTCGAGACAGGAGGACACAACCTGGTCATTCAGCACTTCCTCTCTTGTTGCAATTTGAGTAGTTGGTGATATTCCATGCTCGGCAAGTTGAGACAAATAGTCACAAACGACAGATTGTGAATTTTGAAGGGTGTCAATATTTATATTCCCTACCAAGCACAACGTAGTTTCGTCAGTTAATTCCTCTAAGTTTCCTCTCAGCTCTTCCAGAAAATTGATACATTTAGACGAGGGCGGTCTATATAATGGAAAAAGCAAATTGTCTGTTGGGAGTGAGAGAGCTTAACAGTCAGGCTTTCTGAGTGTCTAAACTTTACCTCAACTTGAGTCATCGACCAGAAATCCCTCACGCAAATGCCAATACCACCTCCTCGGGTATCTCGACGGGTGTAAAAACAGTTCTGGAAACCAGACAATCCAAACAGCTTTAAAAAAGTCGGAGCTCACATTTATTTCAGTTAAAACAAGGGCATCAATTTTATCATGAAGATCATCAAGAATAGCCCTAAGTTCATCCCAGTATTTCCGTATGCTTCGAACGTTGACATGAACTACTGTGAAGGAATTGAAGGAAGAGGCGGCGCAAGAGTCACTGAACGCTCGAAAATCGTCAAACCGGGAAAAGCTGGTCATAGCCATTATGCGATTAAGTCAAGGTCACCACGCTGCCGTAACCGCACCAGAGGTGCGCCCTCCTCCTTTTTTGCCAAAATGCGGGCATCTTTGACCCAGACGAACTTTTATCCTCGCTCCTTACCACGGGAACGAGCTAGCCGAAATAGATCACGATTGGATTGAGTTAGGTTGTCGTTGAAGTAAACCCTCTTAGCTGAGACGTTAACCTTAAATAGTAATTAACCTTAAAGTAACCTTAAATAATAATAATAATAATAATAATAGATTTATTCCAGCATTTGATTTTTTTTTTAATATATTAGACTCGGGTCTGTCGAAGCCAGGGTTGGCTTGTGTGACACGACCCAGCAATGATGTTAGCCAATGGGAGTGGTAGACGGGCGTTCTTGGTAAAGCTAATAGCAGTCAGTATAGAAGTCCAAAATAGTTCACAAATGTCAGTCAGTATAGATATTTGAAATAAATTCACAAATGGCAAAAATAAGAAACACAGAGATGATTTCTGTAACTACACTAAACCATCCTTCATGAAAAAGTAATATTTAAACACATAGATAAGTCATTGTACACTTTCAAAAGTAAAAAAAAAAAAGGTTTGAAAAAAAAAAAAAACGGATATGTGTATACAGGCATATATCACACAAAGATGCACCGAGGCATATATATATACCCAAATTTAGATCTACAGATACATACACGGATATACAAATATACAGTACCTACAGCATAGACACAGATAAAGACACAAACAAATGCCTATGTGGATTCAGCACCAACTGAAGAAAAGTCCAAAGAGTTCAAAATGTTATTCGCAAAAGCAAATGCGAATATGATTTCTAGCACATTTCTTTCAGGCGCTTTTTTAAAGATCCTAGTGAATTGAGTTGATTAAAAACGTCTGGTAATTTGTTGAAGATGTCAGGCACGTAAAATGAACGTATACTCTTTCCGTAGTGGGTGTATATTCGAGGAATTATGAAGCGTTCACTATTTCTTATAGAGTGCTGAATAAAGTGAGGTGTTTTAAACGGGCTATTCCAATAATGCTTTAGGATAACACATCGTTGAAAAAGAGGCACAAAACGCGGTAGGCCCACTGATGCGAATACGTCACCATCCTGTATTAGTTTTGGATCATAGGCGACGTTCTTGGCGATGCTCTTAAGAATGGCATCTATTTTTGTTCTCCAAAGAGCTGAACAGTTAGCGAAGACTGTAATCCCGTATCGCAGGGCTCCATACGCGAGAGCATTAACGACCATTTTTCTGACGGAGATTGGGAGGAAGGTTTTGATGAGATATAATAAACATGATACATTTCGTAGTCTTTTAGCCAAATAATCCAAGTGTGTATTCCATGTTAAATCGCTATCGAAATAAATGCCCAAGTATTTTACTGTATTTACGTATGGTATAGGCGTACACATGCAAGATACACACGACGATTAATGCAATATAAAAGGTATGTCTATGCATGTCCGCTTGAGTGGGTTACGGAAACAGACAAGTTTTGTTTTTTGCACATTCACAGATATTCGATTTGCTTCAAACCAGTTCATGACTCTTGTAGAATTGTTTGTAGCATGTTGATTGCACTACGCAGGCTGATATGAGTAGATAGCAACAACGTGTCATCTGCATATTGATAAACTGTACATCCTGATGTTGATCTGGCGAGATCGTTCACGTAAAGATTAAACAGCAAGGGGGACAGAACCGAGCCTTGTGGTACTCCCTTCTGTAGGCATACTTTGGCGCTTGTTTTGTTGCAAACCAATACCTGTTGCGATCTGTCAGTCAGAAAGTTTTGAAGTAACGAAAAAAATGGACCCTGAAATCCGTAATTGCAAAGTTTCTCCAGCAGTATTTGGTGATTGATAGAATCAAACGCTTTCGACACATCGAGAAAGAGTGCGCACGTAAACTGATTATTGTCGAATGAGGTGTGTAAAGTATCAGACATATCTTCAAGTGCCGAGATGGTGCTGCGGCCGGCGATAAAGCCGTATTGGTTAGGTGATAGAATATTGTATTTGTCGAGAAAGGCGCTCATTGTTTTAAAAATATGTTTTTCGAGAACCAATGCCAAACAAGGAAGAATAGATATGGGACGATAGTTCTTTACAATGTCACGTGCACCATTTTTATAAAGAGGTCTGACAATTGCGCTTTTGAAATTTTTGGGGAAAACCCCGGTGTCAATAATTCCGTTTAGTATATGGAGAAGAACACGTTTTAAGACATTAAAATTGCGAAGCAAGTCGCTGAGTTTAATATTATCTATTCCAGGAGACTTATGAGGCCGAAAGCTAAGCGACAACATATGAAGATCTTGTTCAGTCATGTTTGGGAGAAAGGCTGAATTTGGGCAGGGTTTTTCCAGATTTACGGCCGAAACATTTACATCGTCAGATATGCCGGAGACTGAAGCAAAAAAACTATTGAAATTATCCGCCACAGAAAGCATATTGGAATTAAAGTTTTTTTAAATAACTTCATCGATAGAGTTCCGCGTATTGCCGCCTTTTACTTCATTCACAAGAGACCAGGTTTTTGCAATATTAGAACGTGCGTCGAGGAACTTACGTTGGTAGTGTTTCCGTTTTGCATAGCGTATGAGAGCGGTTACTCGATTTCTCTGGCTTGCGTATTGTAATTTTATATCTTGAGCATTTGGTGATCGGCGATAACGTACCCATAAGATATCTTTAAGTTTAATTTCCGATATAATACCTGCTGTCAACCAGAGATGTTGCGGTCTTCGTTTTTTTATCTTAATGACTTTTATACTCTTCTCCGTAAAATCTGCAAATGCATCAACTAACTTCGTGTAGGCAGTCTGACAATTCGTGATGGTTACTAACTGTTCCCAATCATATGAGGCAATTAACTTGTCAAAAACGTGACTGTCGATAATAGCAATCTGGTTTGAAGGCTTCTTGTTTTCGCCCGATACAATACCACAGTCTATTTGGCATGCCACAAAATAATGATCAGCTAGCTTTTGTGAGATGACTGCGGATTTCACAGACGCCCCTGAACTCCTGATGTCAATATGATCGAGGCAAGAAAAAATAAGTTTTCCGCTTGTGAACTCTTCTCTCGTAGGTACGTTAATAATAGGAGAAATACCGTGGTTAGAAAGAAGCGTAAGGTAGTCACAGACGTTCGATCTCGTGGATTTTAGGATGTCAATATTGAAATCGCCCACAAGGCAAATGATCTCACTCTGGCCAATGTTAGCGATGTTTGCATCAAGCTCATCTAGAAACTTTTTAACATTGCTTGATGGAGGTCTATAAAGCGCCAGAATCAATGTTGAAATCTGGCTATTGCACATTTTTATGGATAAGTACTCAGCGTGATTGAATGAGAACTTCAACTCAGCACAAGACCACCTCTCATTAACGTAGATGGCTATGCCACCCCCGCGAGACGAGTCACGTGTACTAAAAAAGGACCGATATCCACACAAAGAAAATAGTTCCTTGGATGTATCATGTATGTTTATCTCAGTTAGAACAAAAACCTCTACGATGTGTTTAATGTTACGAATAACAACTTGGAACTCGTCCCAGTATTTCCTAATGCTCCTAATATTTACATGTACTATAGTTACTGCTCTATTTACGAGTGGAAAAAAAGTGCTTAGCGAAGAAAGATCAGTAAATTGTCGAGAATCGTTCATATAATAACAGCAAGGAGGTTAGCGATTAAACAATTTTCTCGAGGTCTCCGGCCTTAGAGACACGCACGGGAATGGAACCTTCAGCTTTTTTTGCGAATATTGTACCATTTTTAACCCACACAAAGGTATATCCCTTTTCTTTGCCCTTTGTTCTCGCTTGCCAGAAAAGCTCTTTGTTTGCCTTAGTGAGGTTTTCATTAAAATATATTTTTTGCGGGTATTCTACGTAAGAAAGCGAGCGGAGTTTTTTACGGGCACTCATCCATTTTTGTCTGATATCAGTAGAGGTGAATTGAACTAAGATAGGTGGGGTTGAGTCAGGCTTGGCCCGGAGGCGGCGGACATCAAGTATCTCGCTAGCGTGACAACTCTGCAAGTCTAGTTTGACTGAGAGGTCCTTCAAAATGACACCCAAATCCTCGTTCGGAGCATAGGGAATTCCAGAAATTTCCATATTAGATTGGCGATTATCCTGTTCTTTTTCATTTATGTCGGACTGCAGTCGCTGTATCACCCATGCTTGCTCAGATACTGTCGACTGCAGAGAGCTAACTTCCGACCTCAGTAACTTAACTTCACTTTCATTGGAGCTGACACGTGCAAGAATAGTGTCGTATTGTTGGGATAAGAACGTTATTGAAGTCTGAACAGCTCCTACGGTCTCTTTTAGAGCCTCAACTGTAGGTCTCATCGATAATAGGACTTCAACGTTTGATGGTAGATCACTAAGCCTGTCAACACTGCCTTTCAGATTATGCAGAAGATCAAGCTTCTTGTTGACGGCAGCAAGTTGAACCGATATCGTGTTGTCATCATCCTGAGATACTGACTCTGACTCGGTATCAATGAAACTCGAGTGAGTTTTAGATTTTCTGCATGGGCCACATACCCAGATTTTGCGTTTTGCTTTGCCCATCGTCTTAAATGTACTCTCCGCAATGTGAGAGCATCTTTGACCAAGATAGTACTGGCTGAGGCACTCGGAGCATTTCATGAGTCTTCCATCGGTAGGAAGGGGATCAAGACAGGCACAGCAACTAAGAGACATTTTAACTTAAAGACGACACAAAATAAGATATACAAATTGAACGCCACACTCTGCAGTTCGCGGTCAACTTAGACTACAGTACACAAACGTATCAGACTCTCACCTGCAGCAAAACAGTGTGTGTGCCAAGGGTGAGTGGGAAATATGAACCGCTGACTGAAGCACAACAGTTCAAGGAAGCTGTCTATGAAGCACAAAATCCAGGGTGCGGGATGTCGCTGCTTCCCAATGCGGTTTCTGCCACCATCAAGCCAGTATGTCTGGATTGCAGCTCTTCACGGCGATGCCGGCGGATGTAAAACCAGCACAGCCTTCTTGCCTTGCCTGTACAGGACGACAACGCTGAACCCACAGCGAGTGAGGATGATCGCTCACAGGCTAAGATGCCGAGTTGAAGCACCGATGACATGGATATGCTGTGGAGTGGTTTCTGCCACCATCAAGCCTGTATGTCTTGATTACAGCTATTCACGGCGATGCCGACGGGTGTAAGACCAGCACAGCCTTCTTGCCCTGTCTGTATAGGACGACAACGGTGAACCCACAGCGAGTGAGGATGATCGCTCATAGGCTAAGATGCCGAGTTGAAGCAACGATGACATGGATATGATGTGGAGTAGGACCAATGTACAGCACCGCAGCCATCTTGAGCGATGAAGCAGAAGGCCGAAGTCAAAGCGATGATTTGGCTAGAATCCACAGTAGTTGAAGACTTCTTCAAGTTGGATCCTAACCCGCAACCCACCTTGATGTAATACCAGTGGGAGCGGGGGTGCCAAGCCTTCTGCAAGCCAGAATTTAGTAGAAATATTGCGAAGCAATTGAAAAGAACGTCTGTTTCAAGACACTTCTTCTTCTTATATATATAATAATAATAATAATAATAATAATAATAATAATAATAATAATAATAATAATATAATAATAATAATAATAATAATAAGATAATAATAATAATAATATAATAATAATAATAATAATAATAATAATAATAATATATTTTATTGACCACTCAATATACAGGTGTTACCGGGTCCGTGAAAGCCAACAATGGTTTGTGGGACGGGGACCCGGGATATTGTCGAACGGAGCAAGAATTTAGAAGCTTCGGAGAACATGCTTACACTTCAATACTCATACCCTCCCACAAACCCACCCACGCACCTACGCGCGCACGCACACACGCGCGCACGCCCACGCAAGCACACACACACGCGCAACCACACACACACACACACATTCGAAACTATAAATTAGAAAATGTTCATAATGATATTTTATATATATTTATCATAGAACACACTCGCACACCGAAAGAAACTGCGCAGAGTCCGACATAATTGAACGGAGCCATTTTTTAACTTCTATCTTGGAATCGAGCAAAAAAACGAAATGGGGAAGACTATTGACAACATCTGGCACATAAGAAGCTCGTGTACTCCTCCCGTATTTAGTGAAATAACGCGGCGTTTTGAAACGTTCGGCCTGCCTAAGGGTGCGGGATTGCTATTTTGGAAGCTTAAAGTTATAAGTCCAGAAATATAGAAGTGTCACAGTTTGCTTGAACAATAAATAGAAATCGGGCACTTCTAGGTCACGGAAAAGTTTTGTACAATCTGAAAAAACAGACGTGTAAGCCACACTTTTCAAAGTAGATTTCAAATCACTATCCACACTGGCACTTTGATGCCTATGTATTTAGTGTCACCCACTTAACTGGAATACACTTGCAACCCACATTTTGCACCATGCAAGAAAAAAGGCTTGCTGATAAACACTTGCTTTAATGGGTTTCGAAAATATATAAGATGAGTTTTCGCTGGAGTACCTTTTAAGTGATTGGACGCATACCAGTCTATAGCTTTACTAGCACTTGCCTTTAATATATGTAGTGTGCTGTCAAAAATGATGTGTCGAGAAATTAGTAAAGTATCGTCGGCGTATAGGTAACACGAACATTGAGAAATGGCAGAAACAAGATCGTTGATATTAATGGTAAAACAATAAAGGCGATAACACGGAGCCTTGAGGGACGCCCGTTTGAAGAGAACAAGAGGCGTTTGTTTGTAGACCTATTCGCACTCGCTGCGATCGACCAGATAAAAAAGGCCCGCGGAAGCCGTACTTAGAGTTTACTCAACAGAAGAGGATGATTCACCGCTTGAAACGCCTTGGTAACGTCTAAAAAAAAGGGTGCAGGGGAACATATTATCATGAAACGCAGAGTGCAAATAATCGGCCACGTCATCTAAGAGAAATTGCGTCCCCCTTCCCGGAACAAAAACCGTATTGAGAATCAGATAAAAAGGGTTACTGTCCAAAACTATACACATAATACGGAAAATGTGTTTTTTCTAAAAGGTGTCCCAAAACCGGCAATATGGATATAGGGCCATAATATTCCATCCTTGTCGATTTGCCGCCTTGTAAAAAACCGGCCGCACAATAGCAGTTTTCAGCTATTCCGGAACTGATCGCGACCTGATAAAAATGTTCATCATAAAAAGAATCACGTATTTTAAGGAGCTAAAGTTTTTTTGAAGAAAACCCACTATTACTCCGTCAGCCCAAGAGACCTAGAACAATTCATACTGAATAAAATCGACCGTAAACCTCCCTCGTCCATGTCACACAAAAAAAGCCGACGCACAATATGCCTCATTGAAGGCCCCTCCTCGACGGGCACACTTACTGATTGCTCAGAGGAAATTGCAAAAAAACGGTTAAGTTTTCCACAAGAGATGAAATATTATCTCCGCATTTTAAAACTATGACGTCCTCAAGAGAGCGCTGGCATTGATAGCCTCGAAGCCATTATGTAGAGACCAGGTGTGTGCAATATTAAAACGACTTTCCGAGAACTTTTCTGAAAGGAAATTCGTTTGGAAGGTCGAACAAGGCCTTT
>JABSTQ010008084.1:0-18581 GCA_013358835.2 Ixodes persulcatus | reverse complement strand
CGTGCAACACGTTGTCCAAACGAGTGGCCCATTTGCCCTGACTGCGACCCTTTGCCAAAGGGGTGACCTGTTTGCCGAAATAGGTGACCGTTATGGCTCATACGGGGGACCCGTTTGAGCCATACGAGCGACCCCTTTGACAAACTGGTGACCGGTATGGCTAAACTGTTACCGGTATGAACCCGTTTACTTTCATATAGGCGCCAATGTTTTTTTTCAGTAGGGTTGTGGATGTTCACACTGCCCTTGACGCTATGAAAAATAAATGTTACAACGCCGAACGATACCATTTCTGAAAGCTAGTTTAATTATCCGCGCTGTACTTGGATCTCAGGAATAAAACGTGTTTAGGCCTAATAAAAAAGTAAAACTGACGCGGCAGGCGGGGGATAGCACTGATCTACCAGAATAAAATTAATACTACTTTCCGGAAGTCAGAAAATTAGAAGATGTGCTTAATACGTAGCCTATGAGCTCAGCTAAATTACTGCCTTAAAATGGTGGTATTTTTGTTTTAATAGTGGGTGAAGATGACCGCTTTCAGAAAAACTTTGGCTGCATCTCTCTCTCAGTTTTACCACTTACACATTTTGCTCGCAATGTGCTCATTATTATTATGACATTATATTATTACATTGTTTTCTTTGTTGAAAGGACTTGCGCTGTTTGCCTACTACACTGAGCCACATATTAGCACGGAGGGAGTGAATTATCCGGCAAAACAAGAGGGCCACGGTTTGTGCATTGCAACAATTAAAACTTGGGATCGCAGTTTTTATTTTCACCTTCTGCGTGATTGTTACCCTGTCAGCGGTGGCCGGGCGCTGACGTTTCGTTACTTAATAATGCGACGTTGATTTGAGAAGAAAATGAAATAACGTTTATTATACTGGGTTAAATTCTGATTACATGGAGAGGTCTCTTTTGCGTGCGCGCTACCTCCGGTCGTTCTCTCGTGGCGCGAGCGGTTTCTTCCCACGCAGGCACAAGCGGTGTCTTCTTCCCAGGCAGGCGCTATGGGCAAAGTTCAGTTCTCACTCTCGCGAAGCATAAACAAGCTGGGCCTGCAACCACCTGCAACCCCGTGCGCTCGCACCGCGCGCTCGCCAGACAGAAGTCACGTATTCAGGATCCATTACAAATCCCGGGGAGGCAAGACAAACAAGTAGACAAACGAGCTGGGCCAAGCTAACAACCCTAAAGCACTGCCGACGACTGCAAAAGCTCGAAAATATTTAAAATATTAAAAACTAATACAAAAAGGTGAAAAAATATTTCAAATAATAAAAACTAATACAAAAAGGTGAAAAAAACATTTCAAATAATAAAAACGAATACAAAAAAATAGAAATAAAAATATTGTGCCTACCGCGATACGAACCAACGACCAGACACTCAGCAAGACAGCGCGTTAGCCGACTAGGCTACAGGCCAGGTTGATCTCCGTGCGCTTTCTAGAAAGTTGCATGTATGCTGAATCATAGCCTCCTATATTTTTCATGCCCGCGCAATCACTCCGCCGGGGCCGTCCACCTCCTCCCCTCGGCTGTCCGCGAGGGGCGCTCGCATTCTGGAATCGAGTGGGCGCATTCAGCGGCGGTATTCTGTGGCGGCGGCGCATCTCCAGAAAACTTTTGTTCAAGTGCACTTTCGCTAACGCTCGCCACAGCCCTTATTTACAACAGAAACGGTACGCAGTATTTTCAGCAAGTATAATATGTATTTGTTGCTTCAATTTGTTGCATGAATAGATGACGGGCGGCGATAATTGAGGCAGTGCATGTAAATAAACAACGCTTTGATAAAAATTATAATAAAAAGGCAACACATTTTGATTATCTCTTTTACTCTAATCATATCGAATCTGCCATAATTTACTAAAAAATTACCGATATTATTAGAGTGACATCTCCTACTCGATTTATTCAAACAGTAATTATAACTGAGTTGTACGAATTAGTACTTCAAAAAAAAAATACTAAACAATAAGACATTAAACCCAAACCATCCAAACTTAAAATAATATTAACTATATTAGGAGAAACAATTATTAACACATAGAAAACACAAATAATAAAACTAGATAACAAAAAAATTTCACTTTCCCCCTCTATATACTTATATCAATAAATAATTGCTATAGAAGAAATAAATATTACTACAAACATAAAACTTATCCTGACTCAGTCCAACGAAAAATACAATTTATATCTAAAGATAATGATTTTATTAATAAAAATTCAAGTAAAATAACATTATATATGTAAACTATATACATTTAAAATACAAAAATATAATGCTCTTAAAAAAAATAATAACGTAATTTAAAAAAAAAAAACTACGTAATGAGTTTTCGTCTATAAAACCATAATTTATAATTTTATTTTAAACTAATTAAGTGATTTTAAATTCACCCCTTAAAGCGTTCAATTTTAAGAATCCAAATAATTAAAGGGAAAAAATGCAGAATTATTAAAAAGTGTTCCCGAGCTGAAATTAGCTTTGAAGCTCATATAACTCATCCTTCCCCATCATTAACAGAACTAAAAAGATATAAAGCATAACAAGCTTTAAAAATAACAACACCATTAAAGGAAATAAAAATATTATTCTAAATTTTATTAATCTCCCTACTCAAAGAATTTCTCCAAAAATATTTATTCAGAGCGGTGCTGCCATATTAATAATTCTAAATAAAAATCACCATAAAGAAAGAGATGGAAAAATTTTGTTTATTCCTTTCAAAAGCAATATAATATATTATTACATTATATTTTATTTTTATTATATAACTATAACAAATAATTATAACTAGATAAGGAAAAACAATAAAACATAGAATACACAACAATAAAACTATAAATTTTATTCCTTAACTTATTTATCCGTTTAACACTAAATAAATCTATGAAGCTCATCCCTCACAGAGAAATGATAAATTTATCCAAAAACTTCAAACTATAATCCTGATCTAAAATCATAAAATTAAAAGACATATGATTAAATATGAATAAAATTTAATTTTTATTTATATAGTTTTTCTTATATTTCTACATAAAAAGTAATCTAATATCTCATTTAATTTCGGGAAATCAGAATGATTTAATTTCTTTAAAAACCCTGATGCAAAAGGTACCATAAGTGAACAATTAAAATTTTTAACCTTCAATTATTTTCATCTTCCCCTTAGCTTAAAAAAATTAAATACAATAGTTAAATATAATTGTATACTTACTTTTTTTAACCATTTTAATTTTTGTAAAAATTAAAATGGTAGAGAAAATTGTTTATTGTGTTTGAATCGCAGTTTGCGAATGAATTCAAACGCATTAAAAAAGTTTATTTGCCATGGCCTAGACGGTACTTTTTTCCGTTCAATGTACATTCTCTCTTGCATACTCATTTTTTTAATATCACACTTTGGTTTACTTAAGCTCGGCGCGTTTATATACGCACAACGAACAGCCCGTCAGTGCCGTCGGTAGCACGGGTGCCAGTAAACAAGCTCTGCCTGTTCTGGGAAGGCAGCGCCGCCTGGTGGCGACTGTGGGAACTGGGCGCGACGGTAGGCTCCCTTTGTTCCCGGAGGCAACGCGCAGGCACAGAAAGTATATAGGAGGCTATGGCTGAATTCGTTTCGAACCATTGTACCTTTAGTTTCGTATTTAATATTTTGCTACGTATTCAGGACTTATTTATAATACTGTGGCAATATTGACGTGCGCAATAATTTATTATTACGGTATATTTTATGAGCTTTATAAGGCGGCTTGTTGATTGTTTTATTTCAAACGTGTTGAAGATATGAATACAATATCATCGAATCAACGGCCTATGTTTCGCACGTTTTGCCGGCCGTGTGCGTTTGAATGCCTGTGTTCACGACCGGCTAAAGGTCCAATTTCCCGATTAGTCATTTTGATGCGTAGAGTTTGCCTTAGTTTCAAATATGCCCGAAAAAGACAGAAGCGACTGTGAGACATGGAACTACGTCAGATCTGCTCAACAACCAAGATCATGGCACGGGATCCGAAGTAAGTTCGTTTCTTTCATCGTTATGGCTAGATTATTTCCTGCGTTCAAAAGGTTTGTTATTGTCTGTTGATCGCTTGCTTTTACCACTATTACTAATTGTGCGCGAATGGTGTTATGCGAGGCTGTTTTTCTTCTTTTTTTCCCCGATGCAGAGCCTGTACACGCTCAAGGTCCATCAGTTGCGGCGGAACTCTTTGGGAGACGGGGGAGGGGGGGGCGGGGTTGATTGATTTGATTGCTTCCCTCCGCCGTATTGTTTACTGGTAAACTAGAATGTCTAGAAGAGCGCGGTGCCCTCCATCGCCGACACCACTCTCCATGCTTGCGTGCGGAGAGCTGGAACCGACAAAAAGCAGCGATTGATTTATCGAGCAAGCGCGTAGCTTCCGCCGCCCAGTCGTCTGCAAACGACTTCATTTTCGCGATTCGTAATCAGAAAAGAATTGCCTATAATTGGTGCTGCGATAAATTCACCCCATGTTGATTAATGCATAGCATACCACTTCCGATCGCAAAAATTTGTGCCCGCGAAATAATTTTTGACGCCGGCACTTATTCGTCGCGAAATGTCGAGCTCTAAAGATCATTTGCTGTACACGTGTTTCGTATGATCCAACGCACGTGCAACGAATTTCACACCTCCAGAAACATTCAGGCTGCTTCAAATGGTGAAGCATTTATTCTCTTCCTACTGGTGTTTTTTTAGAGGCTATCAAGTATTAATTACAAGCTTCTGGGGAAATTTACAAGCATGTCCTGAATTAAGGTAGTGTCTCGCCAGTTTTTAGTATCTATATTTTGTTCAGTGCAAGTATATAGTTACATACCTCACCCAATCCTTGTTTTATCGTTTGGTACTGCCTTTAGCGAATGGTGTAAGTTGTAATTGTTTTTAGTTGTTGCGTGATTGTAGTAAGGTGGTGAGCTGGTACTAATTGAAAACCTTGAAAAATAGTTCGCAAAAAGTCAAGGAGACAGGGAGAGTAACACGTAGACCTCATGCAAGCGCAAACTGAACTCGCATAAATCGGAGAAGGAAGAAATAAAGAATGCGGAAGGAGCTCGAGCACAGGCCCAAGTGGAATGCGCTGATTTACCTGTTACCAAGAGCAGATTTAAAAAAACATAATTTCCATGTCAGTTAAGGTAACAGATGGATGGCTAATACATAAAGACAGCTCAATCTCTCTCTAAAGTCTACGATGGATTGTCACCTACCTATGCACTGTTTACACTGCTCATGTATGTCATCCTTAGGAAAAACGTGAGTAATTAGCAGATACTATAAAAAACATACAAGAGAATTATTTTAGGCCTTTATTATTCGTAGTATGGGCGACCAATGTGTCCGCACATCCGTCTTTTACCTGAGCTGCCGAGGAAATCATTTTTACAGTCTTATGCGTATGGGTGAATTAGCACGTTCCACTTGGACCTGTTCGAACTTTTGCTAAAGCTCCTTCTGCATTCTTTATTTTCTTTCGTTTCTAATTTATCTGTGTTGGGAGTCTGCACTCGTATGTAGTGTATGTATTCCTCTCCTTTATTCCTTGTTTTTGTGTGCTATTTTTCAAGATGTTCAATCAGAATGAACTCACCACCTTACTGCATGGGAAGGCTGTTAGTGTGTCCGCAAAACAATCTACCTGACATCTGCCTCACGCCCCGGTTCCTGAAGCTCACATTCTCCGAGCACAGCCTTTCTGATTTCTCTCATCATCTTACTTCTTTTATTTTGTGTTCAATAGATCGAGTTGCGAATGTGCACCAGTCTGTGTCCTACATGTTCCTGTTTTTTTTGTCCTTGTTTTTTGTGCACTTTTTTCAAGTTGGTCCACGATATTTTTTATCATATGTCGTGATCTATGTTTTCATCTTTATACTTACTGCAGCCTTTCCCAAATAGACGTTGGCATTCACTTTCGCCATCCTGATGTGAGTGTCCTGAGACGACACAGAATGACAGTCTCCTCTGCTGAAGTCCTGGCTACATGGAAGACTGCCAAGGCTGTTCATGGTAAGGTGCTTATATATTGAAAAATATAATAGCAACTTATTGCTGCTAGGATTGCTTTTAACACAGACTGTATTTATGGGCTGGCCTTTAGCGATTCTGATGCCACGCACATGGAATGAAAGCCTGTAGGGGAATTGCACATTTCATTCGTAAGCGGAATGCTGAGTTTACAACAGAAGTGTGTTGCATTGCCTTGCGTTGGGGGATCGGTGGCCGACTGGTCTAGCACACACCAGCTTGGAGCACGTGGAGCGAAAGCTTGCGCTGCAAAACCCAGGGATGCTGGGTTCAATCCCCACCCCTGCCCATTTCGATCTGGATGAGCATCGTACCGGCATGCGGTCGTGTATCACAACTGCGTGGTGCAGGTTGAAGACCCCAGGCTAGCAGTCGTACTGCACTGACTAAATTGCTCATCTACAGCGAGCGACGCATCGCAACTTTGAAATGGCTGACCAACTACAGGCTGTATAAATATCCACAGAACCCCAACAGAAGTGCGTCACTACTTGCATCCAGTCTTGCTGTGTGTGTTCTATTTGTATTTTGTATTTGTTTATTTAGTGTTCCCAATAATGGCTGAAGCCTTCCCATTGGTGCGCTTGTTAGTAACAACACACAAACACGAACAAACGGCGAGAGTGGTGAGCAGTGCCACTCTTGCCGCTTGCCCCCGCGCCCATTAGTTTTCGGAGAGATTTGGGTCTCTGTGGTATTTGGTCATATATCGCACATGAACACAACCAGGACGCTGTACCTACAATTCAACACTTGCTAAGACTTGCGTGAATACACCCCATAGGTGGTCGCACTTTCAGAGTCATTTTAATGTTGCATAAATGATAGAATGGATGCTTGGGCGAGTTGGTGAACCATATTCTACGGTGACAGCGCAGAGAAACAATCGCTCACCAGATACTCAGGAAGACAAGCACATGCGCTGAACTTAAAACTCGTGTATTCGACTACTTCGTTCTTCTCTTCAACGTCTGGGTTGACTTTCCAGAACGTGATAAGCAGAAAAAATAGCACAAAATACAAGAAAAAAAGCGAAGGAAGAAAAACGAAAATAGGAAGTCCTTACAAGTCATCCCTCTCCCTCACTGCTATCCTTAATATAGAAATTGGATCTTTTTGGTCGACAGCACTATAGAAGGACTACTTACACACTTGTTCTTCAGATGCTCTATTCTTTGCACTTCTATTATTTTTCTTGTCAATGGGTCTCGGCTCTTAGCTATTACGGAACAATTTTCAAAATGTGCTACACAACCACAATCCGGACAGTGGGTTCCCAAAATTCCAGCGGCGACTCGGTGGGTGTTATAAAAATGCTCCTTTAAACGATCATTCAAACACCTGCCAGTCTGGTCTACATAAGTAGCGTGGTAAGGAGTATGTAGGCCAGACGGGCAGGTGTTTGAATGATCGTTTAAGGGAGCATTTTTCTAATACCCGCCGAGTCGTTGCTGGACATTTGAGAATCTACTGTCAGGATTGTGGTTGCATAGCACATTTTGAAAATTGTTCCGTAATAGGTAGGATTTGAGACCCACTGACAAGAAAAATAATGAAACCGCAAAGAATAGAGCATCTGAAGGACAAGTGTGTAACTAGTCCTTCTATAGCGCTGTCGACCAAAGAGCTCCAATTTCTATCTAAACGATAGCGGTGAGGGAGAGGGATGAATTGTAAGGGTTTTCTTTTTTCGTTTTTTCTTTTGTCTTTTCCTTTTCTTTTGTCTTGTCTTTCGCTTTTTTCTTGTATTTTGTGCTATTTCTTCTGCTTATCACGTTCTGAAAGTCAATCCAGACGTTGAAGTGAAGAATGAAGTAGTCGAATACACAAGAGTTATAAGTTCAGCGCGTGTGCTTGTCTTTCTGAGTATCTGGTGTGTGATTGTTTCCCTGCACTGTCACCGTAAATATACAAAAATGAATAATGACATTGGCATACTTGTCGTGCCAAACCCTGTTACACTTGTTCCGAACTCTGATCTCCATGAGATCACGATACCATTGTTTCTGTTGTAGTGGCACGGCAGACTCTAAACTTGTGTTGCTTCAGTCTTTGTAAGGGGGACGCTGTAATCCGATTCTACTCATCTATGGTGTACTAGAAGCACCATATTTGCAGAGCTAGCCTTCGGTTTTTGTAGTTCCATCGAAATATATTTCAGCTTTTAAGTTATTTGTTATTTGGCATGTAAATTTACAAGCTTATCTAGATTGAAGACAGCAAATATCTTGCCAGCACTCATGGTACGCGTTTGAAGTATATTGCGTTAACATAATTGACCTAACCTCTGATTTTTATTTTTCAGTGCCTCTAGCGAGTTGTGCATGCTAGGATTGCTTTTGTTTGTTTGTTTCACATAATCTACAGCACATTTTTCACCTTTCTACTCAGTGCAGCCCTTGCCGAACAGAAGCTAGCATCGACTAGGCCGAGGATAGGTCCATGGCAGTCTGCAAAGGTTGTTGATGGTAAGCTGCCTTATATATACAGCTGTGTAAGAGCAGCTTGTCGTTGTGACAATTTGAAATGCATTTTTATGTTTTAGAAAGTGAAATTTGCATGGGCATACTTGCAATGTGAAACCTTACCAAGCCTGTTCTGAACTTTCATCCTCTTCAGATTTCAATACAGCCGTTTGTGCTGCGCACACACTGGCTACTTGATCCATATGAAGGTAAACAGGTGAGTATCAACTGCTCAGTGCTGTCCGTGGTGACGTTCTCTTTTTATCAGACGACTTACCACACTTGTTTGGCAAGGCATTTGAAAAGTAGAGCAAGTCGACTGCTGCATGATGCTCCCAGTACTGTGCAGTTGACGATTGCTTGTTCACCTTCGTATTGATCACGACTGTACTTCAAGCTCGGCAAGTGTGACACTTATCTGATTCAGCCTGGCAGTGGTGTGCTGAGCGGTATCTGTAGAGCTAGTTGACGTGTGTACACACAGTAGCTGTGCGGTATAAAACACACCCAATTGGGAACTTTAATGCAATCTTGTGTAGTCCCATTGATGCTATGATTATAATTACACACCGTTTTATGGCACGAAAAAAAAACGCGATGTAATCGGTTTTTTAGACTGCCTGTGCGACCTTCAAGCTTGTCTTTGTACGTTCTTCGTGGTGAAATGCCCTCTATAAGCAAAATTGAGAGAATCCTTGAGCTATATGCTGCAAGGAGTGAAAGCAGTAGTCTGGCCGCATTCTCCCCTCTTCTGTATACTGTGCGAATGCAGACGGACGCGCACTTTGAATGCTTCGAACTTAAAGGCCCCACATAAGGCACACGACTTAATAAGCATAAATTATTTTGAAGTGTTCGCGGATTTGGCTTTTAAATGTCATGCACATAGGAAGCACAATGCTGGTGTAAAGTACGTCGAAATTGTAATGGTGCACTTTAAGGTTATACAGGGTATGTTCGGCGAAATGCGGGCCAAATCGTTTGTACCAAAACTATACATCCCACAAAAAAAAGTCTTGTGTTGTTTTGGCCCTGGGCCAGGGGCCTATTTAGAAAAATTATTACAAAACAATGTAGTTAATAATGTGTATGTGTGCTGATTATTGTTTTTTTTTCTTCCAATTACAGCATACACGGATGCAATCTCCAAGGAGAAGGGGTGGGATTATGTAGAGAAGCTAGTGCTTCTTTCTATGGGTACGAAGCTTTCCGAAGTAAGGTCAGAATTGAAAAAGCACCACCAAATTCTGCCTGGTCCTGAGCAGCCACAATAATGAACACAGAATTCAGAACAATAGTAACACGAAAGACTTACGCAGGCAGCCATGCTTTTTGAGTTCGCAATGACATTTGATTAGGATCACAAATATTCCTGCATTACTCAAGGTCGCCTAGTTTACACACCATATTGGTGATCTTTAGCGCAGCAGGAATATTTTTGACCAGAATTAAACGGTATTGTTAATTGACCAAATGTGGCTGTCTGTGTAAGTCCTTCGTGTTTTTATTCTTTTTACTTGTGTGTTCATTATTTAATTTTTTTCTCATGATTTAGTCCTTCGTGTTTTTGTTTTTGCTACTTATGTGGTAATTTTTTTCCTTTTTTGAGGGTTTAGTTAAAGATATGATGCCTTCATTTTCTAGTCCGGGAAACAGTGGTGTCCTCGTCGTGTTCAAGGAGCAGTAATTACCTTTTCATCTTGTATTGCCTCCAGCGAACAATGGTGTCTGTGTGTGTGTGTCTGTGCAACGTACGTGGTCACAAGGGATGATTTGGGGACTGAACGGAAAAACAAGGCCAGCGAGAAGCGACTGGGGGACTTTGAACATCGCGCGGTGCAAGAAAGGACTTCAACGACGAGGCTAGCAAGCAAGCCCATGTCAAAACTGCTGTGCTCGACCAGAGAGGTGAATCGGGACTTGTGACTCTGTGAGTGAGAATCAACGACTTTGGAACTTTCGTGTAGTTTACAGCTTAATTGTCGCCTCCCGTTTGTTTTATTTTAATAGGTGTCCGTGTGCTGTTACATTTTTAATTTTAATGGTTGTCCGTTTCATATTACAGTTTTTTTTTTTTCTTATCATTTTTTTAATGGGGGAAGTGCTAGTTTGGAGTTTTGGCGCTTTTATGTATAAAACTTTTTTTTGCAAACCATATTCCCTATCTCCTCCCTCGACAACCAATCCCGCCAAAGGGCTGTGAATTTCCGACGTCGAATGATATGTTAAAATGTTTTCTAACTAGTGATTGCCTGCATATTCTCTTTGTAGCACATATATTTGTCGGAATGACAAATTCCGAACCAGGCCAATAAAGATTGGTCTGTGGCCTATTCTGCAGATATATCTACGCAAATACACGTTTGGCAGTGTGGGATAGCAGTAAATTCTATATTTTGTGGATATTCGTAAAAATGCATTATATGATCCCAAGTCTGGACCTGGAAAGTATGGTACCTGCCCCATGGCAATAATTTTCATGTGATGCTAGAAGCATCACATGGAAATTGCTTTATATGGGGTGGGTACCCTACTTGCCAGGCCCAAATACGGGATCATATAAAGCAGTCTATATATGGTATATAAGGAATTGGGCAGATATGGGTATATAAGGAATTGGGCAGATATGACTTTATTCATCCAGATACGGCCTTATTATGCATATCTGGCCATATCTGCCCAATTCCTTATATATTCATATCTGTATTTTTTAATATAAGTCCAGATATGACATTTTTGTAAGGGTAGGTATGTCACTATATTAAACTATTTTTAATATTTTCCGGTGTTGCCTGATGCGGTTTAATATACGGTTAAACCCACTCCGGTAAGAATCTACAGATTGGCCAGATACGGTTCAGCTTCCGCTTCGACCAATTAGGGTTGGGTTTCCGGACTGGTTATTTCCGGTTCATTCTACGGTTTCTTGAAATTCGGTTTGCATATGGGCCCATATGACGGATTGAAATTCCAGATTCATTCCGGTTTATTTTTGAACCGTTTTTTTTGGTAGGGACCCTTCTTATTGGCTGCCACCTTTGAATATGAACCAATAAACTTGCATGAAAACAGGAAACATTTAACCAAAAAACAATGTTATCTATGCATTACAAACATTAAATAATCAAAATATGAACACCAGTCATTTCACCATTCTAAAAAAAAATATCTGAAAATAAGTATAACACAAAAATGGATATGATTTGCACCAAGCAAGATACTGGGCTATAGAACCAAAGTTTCAACAATAAAAACAAATATGAGGGGGTACTCAAAAGTAACTGGAATGAATTTCAAGAGGCCAGGCGTTCGTAGTACCAGCATCCGCCTTTTGCAGCGCTAAGCAACATCCTTCCCAAGTCAGTTTGCCGACCGCTTTCGTCTGCAAAGGATCTAGCGGCATGTTGTGAATTTTTCCCCAAGCGCTTCAAAATTATTTTTCGTTTTTTTGCAATGTCCGACTTGAAGGACCTTACACATTCACAAAACGATTTCCTTTCAAGACTTTTCATATGAGCGAACAGAAAAAAGTCACACGGGGTGAGCGAGGTCCTGAGAATACGGGAGGTGGAGAAGCGGTGGCATGTCCATTTTTGCTAAAAAAATTGTTGCACTGACAGAGCAGTGCGTGCTGGGGCATTGTTGTGATGGGACTATCATTCCCCCTTTCCCTCACATCGGGGTATTTCTTCCTTCCTGAGTTTCGCAAGTATCGCACAATTCCCAGGTAAAACACCTGATTAACAGATTCACCAACAGTAACAAATTTGGAGTGAACAATGCCCAAATGTTTCGATGTTTTCATCAGTTGAAAAGGTTGAGGGCTGCCCTGAACGAGGTTGGCCGTCGATCAATAATTCACTGGCCTTAAAGTGAGCCGAGAAAAGCACTCATAGACATGAAATTTCTTAATAGCATCTTCTTTGCAAGCTCTCTGAGACATTACAAGTTTCCGTCAGTTTTTTCTAAAACAATATTTCACGGCCGCATGCTGTTCCTTGATATCAGACGTTGCAAAACAAAAAACCGATTTTGAAGCGCTTGAAAAAAAACATTTATAGAAGACAATGCCAGTCGGCAAACTAACTCGGAAGGGGTGCTGCTAAGCACTGGTAGCTGAGGAAGCTGGTACTACAGACGGCCCGCCTTTCAGAACTTCATTCCGGTTACTTTTGCATTCACCCTGGTATGATTCACTGTGCCAGAAGCTTTCGATATATGCAATGTTTAAAAAAAAAGATGGCAACCAGTCAAATAGGCTCAATAGACCTGTAGTGACTACGTGTCCGTGATAGCGATATGGCTCACAGAAAGCGAGCTACGCGAAAAGACGCGCACCGGTGCACCGGGGAAAAAAAATAAAGAAGAAGCTCCACGAGATATCGCTCGGGCAGATGGCTCGAGGAAGGCTTCCAAGGCTACACCATCAGCTGGCTGGTTCCCGGTCCGGGCGGCATCAAATATATCCTGTAAATAAATGAAGGGCCGCCTTGGCCACTCCAATTGGTGACCCGGAGACCTCCGAAGACGGATTCCAACCTCGACACATCAGCGAACTCATCCGCTGACAAGCATCCCGGACTGCACTTCAGGGTCATGAACCAAGCCGACGGGTCTCGTCGCGTGGACGAGCACGGGACATCGGACAACGTCGTGGACCAGGCATCTCCCGAAAACACAGCACTGGCCACACTACAGGTACGACTCCCACCATTTTGGACAAAGAACCCTCGATCTTGGTTCGCTCAGGTAGAGGCCCAATTTCACTTGAGGAGAGTCAGCACCAAGCTGTCCAGATACTACTACGTAGTATCCGCCCTACCACCTGACATCGCTGATGAACTCGACGACGTGCTCGCGGCGACCCCTCCTGCAGATGCCTACGACCAACTAAAGGCCGCTATCCTACTAAGGAAGTCAGTCGACTCCAGAGTCTTCTGACAACCAAAGAACTCGGAGACCAACGGCCGTCGCAACTCCTGCACCGGATGCGCCAGCTTCTTGGAGAACAGGCCTCCGACGTAAACAACTCCATCTTACGGGAACTGTTCTTCCAACGGCTACCGCAAGGCATTCGCATGGTCTTAGCCCCAGCAAACGACATGTCCTTGGACCGTCTTGCCGAAATGGCTGACCGTGTGGCGGAGTACGCGGTACCGACGGTAGCTGCGTTGAGAGAACCTCAGTCGTCGACAACCGCCATACAGGAACTTCAAGCAAAGTTCGACCAGCTGACAGCGACCGTCGCGTCTCTGCAGAAACATGCCGATAGAACGCGTCGTTCTTCGCAACGCAGCCCTTCCCAACGGAGGAACTCACCTTCCGCTCGAGCGCGATCGCCGTCACCAACTCCGAGTACCTGCTGGTACCACCGAAAGTACGGACAGCGAGCCCTGAAGTGTCACCCCCCTTGTGTCTGGCAGGAAAACACCCCGGCCAGTCACTAGAGGCGGTAAGTGACTCCGGCCGACCAGCATGACGCCTTTTCTACATTGCTGATCGGTTCACTGGCTGCAGACTTCTTGTCGACACCGGCGCCGAGGTGTCCGTCATCCCACCCACAGCAGCAGAAAGAAGACACCTGGATAATGGCAGAAACCTAATCCCAGCAAATGGATCTACTATACCCACCTTCGGTATGCGATCAATGACTCTCGATCTAGGACTACGCCGAATTTTCAGGTGGCTCTTTATCATCGCTGACGTCAAGTGTCCCATCTTAGGATCTGAATTTTGTCCAACTTTAACTTAGATGTCAGCATGCGCCACCGTCGTCTTCTTGACGGTACGACACGTCTGGCTGTAAATGGTATGTTTGCAACCGTTCCATCCCTTGGCATACGCCAAATCTTACCATCTACGGGATTCGCATCTATACTTACCGAGTTTCCTGAAGTCACGAGGCCTTCCAACATGGCACAACCGACCAAGCATGGTGTGACTCACTCCCTCGTCACCTCTGGTCCGGCTGTATATGCACGACCTCGTCGTCTCTCCGGTGAACGACTCCAAACGGCTCGACGGGAATTCGAGCACATGCTCGAGCTCGGAATCTTTCGGCCGTCGAACAGCTACTGGGCATCACCTCTACACATGGTGCCCAAGAAGGAGCCAGGAGACTGGAGGCCGTACGGCGATTATCGCGCACCCAACGCCAACACGTTGCCAGATCGTTACCCTCTACCACACCTGCATGACTTCACAGAGAAACTCAACGGAACCTGCATTTACTGCAAGGTGGACTTAGTAAAAGCTTACCACCACATACCTATCGAGCCAGCTGACATTTCGAAAACTGCTGTCACCACGCCGTTCGGATTATTCGAGTTTCTGCGAATGCCCTTCGGGCTTCGAAATTCTGCACAAACATTTCAAAGATTTATACACGAAGTGACACGCGGGCTACCCTTCGTGTTTGCATACGTTGACGACCTCCTCATCGCGATTAGTTCCCCGGAAGAGCATGAACAACATCTGCGCTTACTCTTCGGGCAGCTACGCAACCACGGTCTCGTCGTCAACGCAGCAAAATGTGTCTTCGGAACGTCCGACCTCGAGTTCTTAGGACACCGAGAGTGACACCCGAAGGCATTCACCCGTTACCTTCGAAAATGGAAGCCATCAGGGACTTTCCGCAACCAAAGTCCCTTCGTAAGTTGCGAGAATTCTTGGGCCTCGTCAACTTCCATCGACGCTTCATTAACAACTGCGCCCAAATTCTCAAGCCCTTAACAGATCTGCTGCGCTCACCAAAAGGTCCCACATCACCGGTCGAATGGAATTCGATGGCAGAGGAGTCGTTCCAGACTGCAAAGCAAGCTCTTGTCGACACGGCACTTCTCGTTTACCCACGACCAGACGCACCCACGAGACTTATGGTCGACGCTTCGGATGTCGCAGTGGGAGCCGTGCTACAACAGTACAACCAGACGGACTGGTTTCCCCTAGGCTTCTTCTCACAGAAGTTGAAGCCGGCGGAGACACGTTACAGCACGTTTGGTAGCGAACTCTTTGCCATCTATGCAGCAATACGGCATTACAGACACTTCCTGGAAGGCCGGGTTTTCCATGTCGTTACAGACCACAAGCCCCTCACCTTTGCCTTCCACGCTAATCGAACCTCGTATTTGACCCGAGAGATTCGTCACCTCGCTTATATTTCAGAATATACAACTGACCTGCGCCACGTATCTGGAGCAAACAACGAGGCGGCTGACGCCCTGTCACGCGTCGAGACACTGAGTGCGTCACCTGACCTCGACTTCTCCAAACTGGCAACAGCCCAAAAGAATGACGCCGAGTTGCAGAGACTTCAAGAGTCCTCCACCTCACTGCAGCTTCGACCTGTACCACTACCACTTGCAAACTGCGAGGTGGTATGCGACACCTCAACGGGTACGCCCCGACCGTACATCCCGCCCGTTTTTCGACTCCCCATCTTTCACTCACTTCATGACCTGAACCATCCTGGTATTCGAGCAACCCAACGACTCATCTGCTCGAGATATGTCTGGCCCAACATCAACCGAGACATTCGCCTCTGGACGCGGTCTTGCACCTCTTGCCAACGCTCCAAGGTTCAGCATCATACAAAGAGCCCGCTACATCGTTTCAAACCACCAGATGCCCGCTTCGACCACGTGCATGTTGATATTGTAGGACCCCTCCCACCATCAAAAGGGTTCCGATATATCCTTACATGCGTGGATCGCTTTACCAGATGGCCAGAAGCGATCCCAATTACGGACATCACCGCACAAACCGTGGCGCAAGCGTTCATCACTAACTGGGTTGCACGGTACGGCTGCCCTTCCGTTGTCACCACGGACCGTGGTAGGCAATTCCAAAGCTCATTCTTCGCATCACTGGCAAAAATGCTTGGAATGTGCCATATCCACACGACAGCCTACCATCCGTCCACCAACGGCATGGTCGAGAGGCTACACCGGCAACTCAAGGCCTCGCTCATCTCAAAGGACGACAGGAACAACTGGGTGAACCATCTTCCTTTGGTGCTCTTGGGCATCCTGGCCACTTTGAAGGAAGATGTAGGATGCACAGCTGCCGAACTAGTGTTTGGAACAACACTTCGACTTCCTGGCGAGTTCCTCACACACCTGTCTACTCCACCACCCGACCTTCCTTCGTATCTTCAAGAACTTCGGAACCTGTTATCCTCTTTGCGACCGACCCTGCCTCGAGAACAGACACCACGAAAACTTTTTATTCACACAGAACTAACAACATGTACACATGTGTTTTTACGGCGTGACTCCGTGCGTCCATCATTAACACCACCTTACGATGGCCCATTTAAAGTCATCTCCCGAGATAAGAAGACTTTCACCATCATCATCAATGGACGAACCGACGTCGTATCCATTGACCGGGTAAAACCTGCTTTTATGGCAGCCTCAATCTGCGACACTACATTTGTGTCCAGATCGTCTTCTTCCAAGCCGGAAGACGACACTCGAAGGCCTGCTCAAGATCCCTCCAACAAACAAAAAACTGTTTCGTGGAGCAAAACACTACTGCTCCACTAGGGGGGGGGAAGACTTGTAGTGACTACGTGTCCGTGATAGCGATGTGGCTCACAGAAAGCGAGCTACGCGAAAAGACGCGCACCGGTGCACCGGGGAAAATGAAAAAGAAGAAGCTCCACGAGATATCGCTCGGGCAGATGGCTCGAGGAAGGCTTCCACGGCTACACCATCAGCTGGCTGGTTCCCGGTCCGGGCGGCATCAAATATATCCTGTAAATAAATGAAGGGCCACCTTGGCCACTTCAGACCTTATGCAAAATTGCTTGGTGATCTGACAACACTGAGAGCGTCGCCATTTTAATGTTGGCAAGCGTCGTCGGTACCAAAGCACAGTGGAGGCATCGGAGAGAGCCGTACGGGCAGTGTGCGATAGCACAGCAGCTGTGTTTTCCGCCTTCTGACCATGAAATGTGGACGAACAGTTTAAACAACCTACCGCGACTGTCTGATGAAACTCTAGGAGGCCTCTGCATGCTGGCAACAACCTCGTCAAAGCAGTGCAGCAAGTCCTACGCCTTCACTGCGGAAGCTTACACACTGCAGGTTGCAGCGTGTGCATAGGCCTCCGAACGTTTCGTCAGACAGTTGCAGTAAGTTGTTTAAACTGTTTGTCCACGTTCCATGGTCGGAAGGCGAAAAACACAGCTGCTGCGCCATCGCACACTGCCTGTACGGTTATTTCCAATGCATCCACCGTGCTTCAGTACCGACAACGCTTGCTAACTTTAAAATACCGACGCTCTCAGTGTTGTCAGACTAACAAGCAATTTTGCATCAGTTTTATTGAGATGAGGCAATTTTCTCTGTAACATCAAGCAACATCGGCCAGATTGTGTGCCCAAACAACGGCGGACTTCGATAATTGGAGCTGCAGCTACCACACTCCGTTCACCTCTAAGCTGAGACTGCGATGGAAGCTACGTCCTCGTTAGACCAGTTATATGTCTCTGTTTCGCCACGTCATCACGCTCCCGCCCGTGCCCATACCCACGCTCAAAGAGTGGGGTCAGGTGATAAGAGCAGTAATGTGATTGATCGTAGTCATTTTGGAGCAGCTATTGGAGCAGCCAAAAGTTCATTTTGTAGAAGCAAAAAGAGCTTTTGTAGCATAACCTCACACTTCATTTTCATTTATATCACAGCAAATGTGAGGAGGAGAGATGGCAAATATTAGGAGGAGAACAAACACTAGCTGTTTAGTTGCATGTGGAAGTACCAGACACGGTAACAAGACGACTGAGGAAGGACAGCGCAAACTGCCGTGAATGATTATTTTAGGTACGTAATCCCACTGAACAAATATTAAAATACAATCATTTTGAGTACCTAGATTTATGTGATCCTTCAAGTTCTGGGGGGGGGGGGGAGGTTGTAACAAAACTGCAATTCTTAAATCGGACAAAAAACAAAGCACAAAAATAGACCTACAAAAGAGTCCATATATACCCTCTTGCACTACGTCTCGATCTGGAGGAGTACCTTTCCCCTTAGCACAAGGGG